>QANZ01047834.1:14764-43727 GCA_003254925.1 Chamaecrista fasciculata
AAAAGTTCTCTCATTGGCTTGAGGGAATTTAGGGTAGATGGGCCATATCTAAACACGGTTATTTTTATGCATTTAGTATTTTGTATATGATGCAATCTGCGCTAGATGTATGTTTTAGGGGTGCGCTTTTAACATGCAAATGGTTTTTATTCTCACACGCAATCACATATAGGATACGAGAATAGGATTTTGTATGAGATACAAAGTTCGTAAACGTGTCTTGAATGTATATGATACATGAATAGCACAACTCGTTTAATTTTTTAGAAATTGGATTTAAAATTGAACCAAAACGGAACAATTTAAAATTGAACCCTTTTAAAATCTTAAGTTTTAATGCCATCAATAAAACAACCCTGTTATCTTCTTGTTCATCGTGGGGCGGTGATAGCCTACGCTGCACGTACCCACTTTCACCTTGAGGAGACACGGGTGAATGGATTTTCAAGACAATGCCTCATTGAAGTCTTTGTTTGTTGAATGCGGTGATCGCCTACGCGACACGTCTTCAATGGGCCTTGATCAAATTTGGTTGGGCTTTTGCCTCATTGTTTTGAATTTGCCTATTCACAAGTTTTATTGTGCGACTTAATAAGGTTATCAAAACGGTTTTGGACCTTAAGGCATTAGATGGGATAAACATGCCATAATATGTATCATATGATGATACAGTCCCATAAAGATCTAAGAGTCACATGAGATGTGATTGGTAAAGAGTTACCTACCTAAATAACCTAAGGGTGCATGATCGCCTCCGCGACGGTAAACTTTGGTGAAATATGGATCTTAGCCACTAATAATAAATTTCTGGGTTTTATAAAATAGTGGAAATATTTTGCTAATTAAACTTTCATATCTTAAAACTGTAGAATCAAATGGCAACCAATAGTTCAACAATCTCACTGCGATCTATCCTTGAGAAGGATAAACTGAATAGGACAAACTTCCTTGATTGGTTTTTCAAACTGAGAATTGTTCTCACCCAACAAAGGAAGCTCTATGTCCTAGATGAACCCATCCCAAAAGAGCCTGCCAAGGACGCTCCAAAGATTCAAAGGGATGCTTACGAGAAGCACTTGAATGACTCTTTGGAGGTCACTAACCTGATGCTGGAAGCAATGGTTCCAGAGTTGCGAAAAGACCTGGAAAAGTTGATGGCCTTTGAGATGTTTGGACGTCTCAAGGAAATGTTTCAGCAACAAGTTAGGCGAGAAAGATATGAGACCAATAAGGCTCTGCTATCTTGCAAAATGGCTGAAGGTGAATCCGTAAGTACCCATATCTGGGAGATGAAGAGGTACGTGGATCACCTTAGTAGGCTGGGATTTCCTATCATTCCAGAGCTTGTGACGGATATAATCCTACAATCACTGTCTAAAGACTATGACCAGTTTGTCATAGATTTTAGGAAAACTGGAATGGAGAAATCAATCTCTGAGCTGCATACGATGCTCAAGGCTGTTGAAGCATCCATGAAAAGGGTGCCTGCAACAGACCTGATAGCTCAAGGGGATGGAGAGGGCAAAAGGAAGGCTAACGCCGTGGATGGTGAGACCAAGCCAGCGGCCAAGCCCAACCCACAACCTGCCAAGAAGGCAAAGCCCGCAAAGGATGCTGTTTGCTTTTTCTGTCAAAAGCCAGGACACTGGAAAAGGAATTGCAAACTGTACTTGGAAGATCTAAAGAAACAGAAGAAGGGGACCACACCCTCTACTTCAGGTATCTTTGTTATAAATGTCCATTTTTCTTCGCAAACCACTTGGGTATTAGATACAGCATGTGGTTCTCACATTTGTACAAATGTGCAGGGTCTTAGAGACGCAAGGAAGCTGGACAGAAGCGAAGTGGACCTACGAGTGGGGAATGGAGCAAGGGTTGCTGCAGTAGCCGTAGGGACATATGAGCTTGTTTTGCCCACTGGGCTAGTTTTTGTTTTGAACAATTGTTATTACGTTCCTTCATTAAGTTCAAATATTATTTCACTTTCTTATTTAGATAAGGAAGGTTTTATTTGTGTTAATGGAAACAATAGATGTTCAATTTATAAAGATGATGTTTTATTTGCTTATGGAGATTTGCATGATAATCATTACATCTTAAAATTAGAACAACCACGTAGTAACAAAATTTATAACATTGATACGAAAAGGATTAGGATTAACGAATCTAATCCGACTTACCTCTGGCATTGTCGTTTAGGCCATATAAACGAGAAACGCCTAGAGAAGCTCCACAAAGATGGACTTCTGAGCTCATTTGATTTTGAATCATATGATGCTTGCGAATCTTGTTTACTTGGAAAGATGACAAAGGCTCCCTTCACTGGACACAGTGAAAGGGCGTCCGACTTATTGGGGATCATACATAGTGATGTATGTGGACCAATGAGCATTCAAGCTAGAGGAGGTTACTCTTACTTCATCACGTTCACTGACGACTTCAGTAGGTATGGCTATGTCTACCTAATGAAGCACAAGTCAGAGTCTTTTGAAATGTTCAAAAGATTTCAAAATGAAGTAGAGAACCAACTTGACAAGAAAATCAAAGTCCTTCGATCCGATCGAGGAGGCGAGTATTTGAGTCAAGAGTTTATTGATCATCTTAGAAGTTGTGGAATAGTTTCACAACTTACTCCTCCTGGAACCCCACAGTGGAATGGTGTTTCTGAGAGGAGGAATCGGACTTTATTAGATATGGTCCGATCTATGATGAGTCTAACTGATCTTCCGCCTTCCTTCTGGGGGCATGCTCTAGAAACTGCTGCTTTCACACTTAACCGTGTTCCGTCTAAAGCAGTTGAGAAGACACCATATGAGATATGGAATGGGAAGAAGCCCATTATGTCTTATCTCAAGGTTTGGGGATGTGAAGTTTATGTTAAGCAACAGCCTAACGATAAACTGTCTCCCAAATCCCTCAAGTGCTTGTTTGTAGGATACCCCAAGGAAACAAGGGGATACTATGTTTACTGCCCAACTGACAACAAAGTGTTTGTAGTCAGGAATGGATTCTTCTTAGAGAAGGACCTAGTTTCCAAAAGAAACAGTGGGAGTAAGGTGGATCTTGAAGAAGTTCAAAATCCACAAAGCACATCAGAGGCGCAGACGGAAACTGAAGAAGTACCACAAGACGTTGTGGAAACTCCTCCAGTAACACAAGGACCACGAAGGTCTGATAGGACACGTTTTCAGCCAGAGAGATATTACGGATTTCTCGTGACTGAAAACAAAGATGTGTTGCTCATGGAGCGTGGTGAACCCACCACCTATCAAGAGGCCATCGTAGATCCCAACTCTGAGAAATGGGTTGAAGCCATGAAGGCTGAAATGCAATCTATGTTCGACAACAAGGTATGGACCTTGGTCGCTCCACCCGAAGGGGTAAAACCCGTAGGGTGCAAGTGGGTTTTCAAAGAGAAAACAGATATGGATGGCAATGTCAGCATCTTCAAGGCGAGGCTAGTTGCGAAGGGATTTACGCAACGTCATGGTATAGACTATGACGAAACGTTTTCGCCCGTTGCAATGGCCAAGTCCATTAGGATCCTCCTTGCCATAGCCGCATATTATGACTATGAGATATGGCAGATGGATGTCAAAACAGCGTTCCTTAACGGAAGGCTGCTCGAGGATGTGTACATGACACAACCTGAGGGGTTTGTATGTCCAGAGGAACCAGAGAAGGTATGCAAGCTTCAGAGATCCATTTATGGATTGAAGCAAGCATCCCGGAGTTGGAATCATCGTTTTGATGAGGTAGTTAAAGAGTTTGGCTTCTCACAAAACGAAGATGAACCTTGTGTTTACAAGAAGGTTAGTGGGAGCACAATTGTGTTCTTGGTGCTATATGTCGATGACATATTGCTCATTGGAAATGATATTCCAACCTTAGAGATTGTGAAATCTTGGTTGGGAAAATCATTCTCAATGAAGGACTTAGGAGAAGCTGCCTATATTCTAGGCATCAAGATCTATAGAGATAGACCTCGAAGGCTTCTCGGATTGAGTCAGAGTACATACTTGGATAAGATACTGAAAAGGTTCAGTATGCAAGATTCCAAGAAGGGATTCATTCCGATGAATCATGGCTTGACCCTTAGCAAGAAACAGTGTCCAAAGACACTTGTTGAGCGAGGGCGCATGAGTGGCATCCCTTATGCTTCGGCAATTGGATCCATTATGTATGCCATGCTGTGTACTCGACCTGATGTATCATTTGCCCTAAGCATGACAAGCCGGTTCCAACAAGACCCTGGAGAGGATCATTGGACCGCTGTCAAAAACATCCTTAAGTACTTGAGAAGAACTAAGGATGAGTTCTTGGTTTACGGTGGAACTGATGAGGAGTTGAGTGTAACTGGTTACACTGACGCCAGTTTCCAAACCGATCAAGACGACTTTAAATCGCAGTCAGGATATGTGTTTCTCCTGAACGGTGGCAGCGTGAGTTGGAAGAGTTCCAAACAGAGCACGATTGCTGATTCTACAACGGAGTCTGAGTACATTGCAGCATCAGATGCAGCGAAGGAGGCTGTATGGATTAGGAAGTTCATCACTGAGCTTGGAGTGGTTCCGTCCATTGCTGATCCCGTTACCTTATATTGTGACAATAGTGGGGCTATTGCACAAGTTAAGGAGCCCCGGTCCCACCAAAGGACCAAACATATACTCAGACGTTATCACCTTGTCAGAGAAATAGCTGATAGAGGAGATATTAAGATATGTAAAGTAGCAGGCGAGGATAATGTTGCCGATCCTCTTACAAAACCTCTTGCGAGGGTCGTACATGAACGACATGTAACGTCGATGGGGATTAGACGCATTGATGAATGTACCTAAGTGTAGGAACGATTTAATTAATGATTGTACCCTAGAGCAAGTGGGAGTTTGATGGAGATTGTGCCCTAGGGCCAATCATTTTATTTATGTGTTATTTGAACATATATATTTTTGATTAATTTATAGAGATAAATTATGTTGTTATCATATTATTAGCGTGTTTACTATGATAGCGTCCTTGATTAATTATAAGATAATTAATCTAAAACTGTCCCTGGTCGATCATTCACGTGGGAACGTAAATGAACTAAGACCAGCATGACCTCGGTGTATAGAGATACATGCACTAGATGCTTCTCGAGAGCCATGGTGCAATTTTGTAAGGGTTACAAATTGCTGGACCGACCCGGAGAGTCCTGCATGGGTTTAGTCATAAGCGAGCCTCTCCTGTACACCTGTCACGATAGCCTTAGACCTGAGGTCTTGACTATTCCGGCATTGTAGTTGTCAAACTTTGGCCTAGTCCAACGTTACCCGTAGCAGGGTAGCCATACAGGCTAGGTACGGGTTTGGTTGATTACCGTGCAAAGGAATGTGGTTGACCAAGATGGGATTTTGTCCCTCATTTAAGATGAGAGATATTTAACTGGCGCCCTCGATGAGTCTGTCCAAGAAATGCGTGGCCACGCTGGGAATTGGGACTAACTCAGGAAATCGAGAAAGTTGTGGTTTGGATTTTGGATGACATTCCCGTGCCTGATCCATGACCAAAATATCGTGAGACAATAGGAATTATGACAAGGTGGTATTTAGGTTAAATCGTTAAAGTCGTTAAAGCGATAACTCCCGTGTTTTGGGTAGTTGTGATGGCTTGCTAGAGTCCGCTCACAACTTGTGAGTCATAAAGATGATTTGCTGCCAACTTCACGTGAGGCCTGCTGGGTCACACATGAGCAGGATCAAGATGCTAATTTTTGGGACACGAATTAGGGTTAATTCGTGAGTCACTTAGGTGACACAATTTAGGACATAGTTAAATGTCTTAGGACATTAAATCTTGTCTTAAATAAATATCTATGATTGAGGTTTTAAATTTGTTGGACAAATTTAAATTTAAATTAATTGTTAAATAGTTTTACAATTAAAATATTAGTGAATAAATAAATTAAATAAGTTTCCTAAAAATTAGGGAATTATTGATTTATTAAATTCACTAAAATTGGGAAACATAAGGATGAGGGTGGCGCCTCATTATCTTTATTTTTATTAATAGAAATTGTTTTTATTAATTAAATAAAGATAAGATAAATATCTTTTGGAAAAGATATAGGATTTGAATTAAAAGATATTAAGGTAATTCTTTTATTCAAAATTGTTAGGAATTAGTTATAACTACCTAAGGAGTTTGGGTTGTTATAAAATTCCTCCAAACCAACATGAGAAATTTCGCCTAGCTCCTTTCTTGGGGTGCAAGATTTGATCTTGCATTTTAAAGTATAGGCAAAGTCGACTTTTATATTTAAATATTAAAGTAATATTTAAATTATAAAATCAAATTCTCATGACTCATTCCAACCAATAGGATTTGAGCAAATTAAGATTTGATCTCAAGATTTGATCTTGGATAGTCAAATTCGAATTGGGCCTTTATTTTTGAATTATAATATTAAGTTTAATATTATAAATCAAAAGATATTTTGAGATATCTAAAAGATATCCAATATCTTAGAGATATCCTAATTGGATTAGGATTCCCTAAAACTAGGAATGAGAACACTATAAATAGAGGCACTAGGCGCCTATCTCAGAGACAATTCACAACACAGATCAATTCTTGGTCAGACCAAGAATTTCGCCTAGAGCACCTATTGAGAGTGAAAAATCGCCTAGTCCTAATATTATGAGAGTGAGTCGATTTTCTTGAAAAAGAAAATTAGATCTGCACCTGATAATATTAGTACTCCCCAATCAATCTTGAAGATCAAGAACAGTTCTTGATTATTCAAGAATCATAGATAGAGTTCCCGTATTCACTTGGGAAGAAGTGAAGGAGGCTAGCACCTAGGCATCTGCCAAACTGCTCGTGTGGATCACCGGTAGAGGAAGGACACTCGGAGTGGACTTCTCAAATTCGCAAACACGATAAGTCATCAATTGAAAATAGGTAAACATCTTTACTTTCCTGGTATAAACATAGTTAGTGGATCCTGGAAGGAATCAGAGAGTTAGCATATTTACTTAAAGTTTTTTAATATTTTTCCGCTGCGCTCCCTTTCTGATTTCCCAACAAGCTCCTCATCAGTTCCACCGTAAACCAAAAATTCATCCTTAGTTCTTCTTAAATACTTAAGGTTGTTTTTGACAGCGGTCCAAAGATCCTCACCAGGGTCTTGTTGGAACCGGCTCGTCATGCTCAGGGCAAACGACACATCGGGTCAAGTACACAGCATGGCATACATGATGGATCCTATTGCCGAAGCATAAGGAATGCCACTCATGCGCCCTCGCTCAACACGTGTCTTGGGACACTGTTTCTTGCTCAGGGTCAAACCATGATTCATCGGAATGAATCTCTTATTGGAATCTTGCATACTGAACCGATTCAGTACCTTATCCAAGTATGCACTCTGACTTAATCTAAGAAGCCTTCAAGACCTATCTCTATAGATCTTGATGCCTAGAATATAGGCAGCTTCTCCTAAGTCCTTCATTGAGAATGATTTTCCCAACCAAGATTTTACAATCTCCAAGGTTGGAATATCATTGCCAATGAGCAATATGTCATCGACATATAGCACCAAGAACACAATTGTGCTCCTACTAACCTTCTTGTAAACACAAGGCTCATCAGGGTTTTTTAAGAAGCCAAACTCTTTGACTACTTCATCAAAACGATGATTCCAACTTCGAGATGCTTGCTTCAATCCATAAATGGATCTCTAAAGCTTGCATACCTTTTCTGGTTCCTCTGGACATACAAACCCCTCCGGTTGTGTCATGTACACATCCTCGGGTAGCCTTCCATTAAGGAATGTTGTTTTGACATCCATTTGCCATATCTCATAGTCATAATATGCGGCTATGGTAAGGAGGATCCTAATGGACTTGGCCATCGCAACTGGGGAAAACGTTTCGTCATAGTCAATACCATGACGTTGAGTAAACCCCTTTGCAACTAGCCTTGTCTTGAAGACATTGACATTGCCATCCATGTCTGTTTTCTCTTTGAAAACCCACTTGCACCCTACGGGTTTTACCCCTTCGGGTGGAGCGACTAAGGTCCATACCTCGTTGTCGTACATGGACTGCATCTCAGCCTTCATGGCCTCGACCCATTTCTCAGAGTTGGGATTCACGATGGCCTCTTGATAGGTGGTCGGCTCACCACGCTCCAAGAGCAACACATCCTTGTTTTCAGTCATCAAAAATCCATATCTTTGAGGCTGAAAACGTGTTCTATCAAACCTTCATGGTTCTTGTGTTACTACAGGAGTTTCCACAACATCTTGTGGCTCTTCTCCAGTTTCCGTCTGCGCCTCTAAAGTATCTTGTGGATCTTGAACTTCTTCCAGATCTATCTTACTCCCACTGTTTCTTTTGGAAACACAATCGCTTTCCAAAAAGGATCCATGTCTGACTACAAACACTTTGTTGTCAGATGGGCAGTAGACATAATAACCCCTAGTTTCCTTGGGGTATCCTACAAATAGATACTTGAGGGATTTGGGAGACAGTTTATCGTTAGGTTGTTGCTTAACTTAAACTTCACATCCCCAAACTTTGAGGTAAGACAAATTGGGACTCTTCCCCTTCCATATCTCATATGGTGTCTTCTCAACTGCCTTAGACGGAACACGATTAAGTGTGAACGCAACGACTTCTAAATCATACCCCCAAAAGGATGGCGAAAGATTGGTTTGACTCATAATGGATCGAACCAAATCGAATAGAGTTCGATGCCTCCTCTCAGAAACACCATTCCACTGTGGGGTTCCAGGAGGAGTAAGTTGTGAGACTATCCCACAACTTCTAAGATGATTAATAAATTCTTGACTCAAATACTCGCCTCCTCGATCAGATCGAAGGACTTTGATTTTCTTGTCAAGTTGGTTCTCTACTTCATTTTGAAATCTCTTGAACATTTCAAAAGACACTGACTTGTGCTTCATTAGGTAGACATAGCCATACCTACTGAAGTCGTCAGTGAACGTAATGAAATACGAGTAACCACTTCTAGCTTGAGTACTCATGGGTCCACATACATCACTATGTATGATCCCAATAAGTCTGATGCCCTCTCACTGTTGCCAGTGAAAGGCGCCTTTGTCATTTTTCCAAGAAAACAAGACTCGCAAACATCATATGATTCAAAATCAAATGAGCTTAGAAGTCCATCTTTATGGAGCTTCTCTAGGCGTTTCTCGTTTATATGGCCTAAACGACAATGCCAAAGGTATGTAGGATTAGATTCGCTAATCTTAATCCTTTTCGTATCAATGTTATAAATATTGTTATCGTGTTAACGTTCTAATTTCAAGATGCAATGATTATCTTGCAAATCACCATAAGCAAATAAACATCATCTTTATAAATTGAACACCATTCTTTTCAGTTAACACATGCAAAACCTTTCTTATCAAATAAGAAAGAGAAACATTGTTTGAACTTAAAGAAGGTACATAATAACAATAAAATATGCCAGAGGGCAAACCAAGCTCGCATGTTCCTATAGCAATAGCAGCAACCCTTGCTCCATTGCCTACTCGTAGGTCCACCTCGCTTCTGTTCAGCTTTCTACTATCTCTAAGACCCTTCACATCAAATGTGAGAACCACATGCTGTATCTAATACCCAAGTGGTTCAAGTAGAAAAGAACATTCATAACAAAGATACCCGAAGTAGAGGCCTCAGCGCCTTTCTTCTGTTTCTTCAGATCTTCCATATACAGTTTGCAATTCCTCTTCCAGTGTCCTGGCTTTTGATTGAAAAAGCAAACTGCATCCTTTGTGGGCTTTGCCTTCTTGGCAGGTTGTGGGTTGGGCTTAGCCGCTGGCTTGGTCTCACCAGCCACGGCGTTTCCCTTCCTCTTTCCTTTGCCCTTCCCTTTCCCCTGGTTCTGGAACGTTTCCTTGAGATGTGTGACTATCTCAAAAGCCGACAATATTCCCGTGTTCAACTCTTGAACCACCTTGGCTAGCATAAGGCAAGCGACGTCCACAGAGTCATTGAAGTGCTTCTCACAAGCAGTTCTTTGAGCTCTTGGAGCGTCCTTGGCATGCTCTTCAGGGGAGGGATTCTTAGGACATAAAGCTTCCTTCGTTGGGTGAGAGCAATTCTCAAATTATGAAACCAATCAAGGAAGTTCGTCCCTTTTAACTTAGATTTCTAGGACATAAAGCTTCCTTTGTCGGGTGAGAACAATTCTCAAATTATAAAACCAGTCAAGGAAGTTTGTCCCAGACAACTTATCCTTCTCAAGGATAGATCGCAGTGATAACGCTGAACTATTGTTTGCCATTGATTCTACAACTAAGATATGAAAAGTTAATTAGCAGAATATATCCACCATTTTATAAAACCCAATAAAATTATTATTAGTGGCTAAGACCCATATTTCACCAAAGTTTACCATCGCGGAGGGCGATCATGCACCCTTTGGTTATTTAGGTAGGTAACTCCTTACCAATCACATCTCATGTGACTCTTAGATCTTTATGGGACTGTATCATCATATGATACTTATTATGGCATGTTTATCCCATCTAATGCCTGAGGTCCAAATCCGATTTGATAACCCCATTAAGTCACACAATAAAACTTGTGAATGGCTAGGCTCAAAACAACGAGGCCGAAGCCCGACCCCATATCATCAAGGCCCACTGAACACGTGTAGCGGAGGGCTTTCGACGTATTCAATAAACCAAGATTTCAACATGGCATTGTGTTGAATCTCCCATTCACCCGTGTTTCCTCAAGTTCAAGGTAGATATGTGTAGTTGAGGGCTTTCGACGCTCTACAATGAACAAGATTTTGACAGGGTGTTTTATTGATGGCATTAATGATGGAGATTGTGCCCTAGGGCCAATCATTTTATTTATGTGTTATTCGAACATATATATATTTTTGATTAATTTATAGAGATAAATTATGTTGTTATCATATTATTAGCGTGTTTACTATGATAGCGTCCTTGATTGATTAATAAGATAATTAACCTAAAACTGTCCCTGGTCGATCATTCACGAGGGAACGTAAATGAACTAAGACCAGCATGACCTCGGTGTATAGAGATACATGCAGTAGATGCTTCTCGAGAGCCATGGTGCGATTTTGTAAGGGTTACAAAATTGCTGGACCGACCCGGAGAGTCCTGCATGGGTTTAGTCATAAGCGAGCCTCTCCTGTACACCTGTCACGATAGCCTTAGACCTGAGGTCTTGACTATTCCGGCATTGTAGTTGTCAAACTTTGGCCTAGTCCAACGTTACCCGTAGCAGGGTAGCCATACAGGCTAGGTACGGGTTTGGTTGATTACCGTGCAAAGGAATGTGGTTGACCAAGATGGGATTTTGTCCCTCATTTAAGATGAGAGATATTTAACTGGCGCCCTCGATGAGTCTGTCCAAGAAATGCGTGGCCACGCTGGGAATTGGGACTAACTCAGGAAATCGAGAAAGTTGTGGTTTGGATTTTGGATGACATTCCCGTGCCTAATCCATGACCAAAATATCGTGAGACAATAGGGATTATGACAAGGTGGTACTTAGGTTAAATCGTTAAAAGTCGTTAAAGCGATAACTCCCGTGTTTTGGGTAGTTGTGATGGCTTGCTAGAGTCCGCTCACAACTTGTGAATCATAAAGATGATTTGCTGCCAACTTCACGTGAGGCCTGCTGGGTCACACATGAGCAGGATCAAGATGCTAATTTTTGGGACACGAATTAGGGTTAATTCGTGAGTCACTTAGGTGACACAATTTAGGACATAGTTAAATGTCTTAGGACATTAAATCTTGTCTTAAATAAATATCTATGATTAAGGTTTTAAATTTGTTGGACAAATTTAAATTTAAATTAATTGTTAAATAGTTTTACAATTAAAATATTAGTGAATAAATAAATTAAATAAGTTTCCTAAAAATTAGGGAATTATTGATTTATTAAATTCACTAAAATTGGGAAATAAAAGGATGAGGGTGGCGCCTCATTATCTTTGTTTTTATTAATAGAAATTGTTTTTATTAATTAAATAAAGATAAGATAAATATCTTTTGGAAAAGATATAGGATTTGAATTAAAAGATATTAAGGTAATTCTTTTATTCAAAATTGTTAGGAATTAGTTATAACTACCTAAGGAGTTTGGGTTGTTATAAAATTCCTCCAAAAACTCCATGAGAATTTCGCCTACCCCCTTTCTTGGGATGGAAGATTTGATCTTGCATTTTAGAGTTTGGGTCTAGGCTAAAGTCGATTTTTATATTTAATTATTAAAGTAATATTTAAATTATAAAATCAAAATCTCATGACTCATTCCAACCAATAGGATTTGAGCAAATCAAGATTTGATCCAAGATTTGATCTTGGATAGGTCAAATTCGAAAATTGGGCTTTATTTTTGAATTATAATATTAAGTTTAATATTATAAATCAAAAGATATTTTGAGATATCTAAAAGATATCCCATATCTTAGAGATATCCTAATTGGATTAGGATTCCCTAAAACTAGGAATGAGAACACTATAAATAGAGGCACTAGGCGCCTATCTCAGAGATAACTCACAACACAGATCAATTCTTGGTCAGACCAAGAATTTCGCCTAGAGCATCTATAGAGAGTGAAAAATCGCCTAGTCCTAATATTATGAGAGTGAGTCGATTTTCTTGAAGAAAGAGAATTGGACCTGCACCTGATAATATTAGTACTTCCCAATCAATCTTGATAATCAAGAACAGTTCTTGATTATTCAAGAATCATAGATAGAGTTCCCGTATTCACTTGGGAAGAAGTGAAGGAGGCTAGCACCTAGGCATCTGCCAAACTGCTCGTGTGGATTACTGGTAGAGGAAGGACACTCTGTGGACTTCTCAAATTCGCGAATACGATAAGTCACCGATCAAAACTAGGTAAACATCTTTTCTTACTTAGTATAAACATAGTTAGTGGATCCTGGAAGGAATCACAGAGTTAGTTTTTAGTTTTATTTGCGTTTTAGTCCAAAAATTTTTAATTTCTTCCGCTGCGCTCCCTCTGTGATTTCCCAACAATTAAAACTTAAGATTTTTAAAAGGGTTTAATTTTAAATGTTCCGTTTTAGTTCAATTTTAAAACCAATTTTAAAATTAAATGAGTTGTGCCATGTGTTTATTTCCCATGTATCTCATACATATAAACGAATGCACGGATTTTGTATCTCATACAAGATCCTACACTCGTATCATATACGTTGTAGTGTAAAGTTAAATACATCATGTTAAAACTCGCACCCCTAGGCATACATCTAGCGCATTGCATCTCATACAAATACTAAATGTATAAAACATACAGTGTTTAGATATGGCCCATCTACCCTATAATCCTCTCAAGCCAATGAGAGAATTTTTCTAAAAGAAAAAAATAAAATTACATTGGGAAAAACCTCAGTTACATTGAGGTATAAACAAAATGTACAAATTACAACAGAGTATAGGGAGATGACACGCAGGCCGTATTTACCAAAAACCCTAGAGCCATATCCAACACCACATAACACATATGAACAATTCACATATTATCATGTCAAACACGGCATACAACAACACATACCAAAAACAATTTTAAAATGTGTTCAATTAGGGTTAGTGCAATTTTAACATGCCTTTCCTGAAAATTAGGCCTTGTATCAATAATTATAAAATCAAGAATCTCATTCAAGAATTTAAATTATTGCCCCAAAAACTTTAAAATTCATAATTTTAATAAAATTTCAGCCACCCCACAATATTATAATTATAACATTTTTAACTATAATTATATAGGGATTTCGACTTAGGCCTTAAAGTTTCAAGAAAATATTTCAAATCAATCCAATTGATTTTATATGTATCATATACATAAAATTTGCACCTATTCCATAGATCGAGTTTTTAAAGAAAACTTTTCGGTGGATTTTCGCCAAATCAAAGATACGATTGAAAGCGATAATAACACATCATACATCACATGTACAATTCACCAACACCAGTATTAAACTGAAAAACTAGCGTGGCTCTGATACCACTGTTGGGAAATCACGGAGGCGGCGCAGCGGAAGCGAAAAAAAAATAAAACCAATTAAAATTAACCAAAAACAAAACACCACTCTATGATTTCTTACAGGACCCGCTAGATGAATTTAAACCGATAAAGTTAGTGGTATACCTCAAGAGTTTCAATCGGTCCGGTTGAATGGTGCAATTCAGAGAAGCCCACTCCAAGTGTTCTTCCTTTGCCGGTAATCCACACGAACAGTTTGCTGACACCAAGGTGCTAGCCTTCAGCTCTTTTCTCCAAAAGAACTCGGGACTCCAATCTACGGTCCTTGAAATTCAAGAACTATTATTGAATTACAAGACTAATGTGGCGCCTAAACCCAAGAACTATTCTTGGTCTCACACAAAAACCCTAGAGTTAGGGTGCAAGTCGAATTTTCTCTCTCTTGAGAAAATCGACTTTCTCTGTCTATAATTAGGTCAAAACAATTTTTCCCTCGTGTGAGCTTGCTTGCAAAGTCGACTTGCCTACTCCATTTAAAGAGTTTGGGGAGTTTGATAATTATAATTTAGGGAATCCCTAAATTAATGGATTATCAAATTATAAAATTATGAGATTACAATAATATCACAATTTTTGGACTTGAATTCTTAATTAAAATATTACCTTAATATCTTAATTTGAATTCAAAATGCAATCTTTGAGAATCAAATGGAAGATCAAATCTTCCCTTGGGTCCACAAAGCCATGCACCATCTCCCTCTAATTTTTAGGGAATTTAATAAATCAAAATAACAATCCTAACTCTTAGGAAGTTATAACCAACTTATTATCTTCCAACAATATTGAATAAAAATATTACCTTAATATCTTTAATTCAAATTTGAATCTTGAATTCAAATTCATTATTGAATTAAAATATTACCCTAATATCTTTAATTCAAATTTGAATCTTGAATTCAAATTCCCTATTAATATTGAATTAAAATATTACCCTAATATCTTTAATTCAACCTTCAATCTTGAAATCAAAATCAAATCTTGAATTCAAATTCAAATCCAAGTCATGACTTTAATTAACAAAACATTTTCATTAAATCCCTATATGAGGCGCCACCCTCAACCAATTTATCTTTAATATTAGTGAATTTAATAAATCAATAATCTCCTAACTTTTAGGAACCTTATCTAATTTATTATTCCCTAATATTATAATTGTAAATAGATTAATCCAATTAACTATTTAACAATAATATATTTAAACTTGTGCCACAAATTTAAATATCTCAATCGTAGATTATTTTATCTAAGACAAGACTTTATGTCCCAGACACTCAACTATGTCTTAAATTGTGTCACCCGAGTGACTCACGAATTAACCCTAATTCATGTCCCTTTATGCGGTGTCTAGATCCTGCTCATGTTTGACCCAGCAAGCCCCACGCGAAGTTGGCAGCAAGTCATCTCCATGACTCACAAGTCGAGAGCGGACTCTAGCAAGCCATCACGACTACCCAAAACACGTGAGTTATAGTTTTATCAAAAACGATTTAAACTAAGTACCACCTTGTCATAGACCCTATTGTCACACGACATTTTGGTCATGGATAAGGCACGGGAAAGTCATCCTTAATCCAAACCATAACTTCCTCGATTCCTTGAGTTAGTCCCATTTCCCTGTGTGGCCACACATTCCTTGGACAGACTCATCGAGGGCGCCAGTTAAATATCTCTCATCTTAATGAGGGACAAAATTCCATCTTGGTCAACCACATTCCTCAGCACTGTAATCAACCAACCCCATACCTAGCCCTTTTGGCTACCCTGCTACGGGCAATGTTAGACTAGGCCAAAGTTTGATAACTACAACGCCGGAATAGTCAAGACCTGAGGTCTAAGGCATTGTGACAGGTGTACATGAGAGGGTAGCTAATGACTAAGCCCATGCAGGACTCTCCAGGTCAGTCCAGCAACTTGTAACCCCTTACATATTTGCACCATGACTCTCATAAAGCATCTAGTGCATGTATCTCTATACACCGTGGTCATGCTGGTCTTAGTTCATTTCAAGTTCCCACTTGAATGAGCGACGAAGGACATTTTAGACTAATTATCACATAATTAATCAGGGATTGTTATCATAGTAAACATGCCAATAATATGATAACGACTCAATTTATCATCCATAAATTAGTCAATCGATATGTTCACACATATCAAGTCCTGCATGGGTTTAGTTGTTTGCTGTGCTGAGGAATGTTGTTGACCAAGAAGGAATTTTGTCCCTCATTAAGTTGAAAGATATTTAACTGGGCCCCTCGATGAGTCTGTCCAAGGAATGTGTGGCCACATAGGGAAATGGGACTAACTCAAGGAATCGAGAAAGTTATGGTTTGGATTAAGGATGACTTTCCTGTGCGTTATCCATGACCAAAATATCGTGTGACAATAGGGATTATGACAAGGTGGTACTAAGGTTAAGGCGTTGATGTTAAAGTGATAACTCATGTGTTTTGGGTAGTCGTGATGGCTTGCTAGAGTCCGCTCTCGACTTGTGAGTCATAGAGATGGCTTGTTGCCAGCTTCACGTGAGGCATGCTGGGTCACACATGAGCAGGATCAAGATACTGTAAAGGGACACGAATTAGGGTTTAATTCGTGAGTCACTTTAGTGACACAATTTAAGACATAGTTGAATGTTTTAGGAGAAGAAGTCTTGTCTTAAATAAGATCTACATTTGTGATATTTAAATTTGTTAGACAAGTTTAAATATATTAATTATTAAATAGTTAATTTGATTAATCTATTTACAATTGAATTCTTATTTAAAATATTAGGAGATAATGAGTTGATTAAGTCTCCTAAAAGTTAGGGGATTATTGATTTATTGAATTCTCTAATATTGAGGAATAAGAAGGTAAGGGAGGCGCCTCATTCTTGATGAAATTAATAAAATATGATTTTGTTAATTTGAATTCAAGATTTAAATTTGAATTCAAGATTTGAATTTGAATTCAAGATTCAAATTTGAATTAAGATATTAGGGTAATATTTTAATTCAATTTGTTAAGGATATTAATAAGTTGGTTATAACTTGCTAAGAGTTAGGATTGTTATCTTATTTATTAAATTCCTATAAAAAACTAAAAGGGGTTGGCGCATTCCTTGTTATCCAAGTGCAAGATTTGATCTTGCATTTTGAATTTCAAGAATGCATTTTTAATTTTAAATAGATATTAATGTAATATTTTAATTAAGAATTCAAATCCTCCTGACTCACTCTGACAAATGGGAAGTGTGCTTTCAAGATTTGGATTTCAAGATATGATCTTGAAATTCAAATAAAGATTGCCTATTATTCTTGAATTATAATATTAGTGTAATATTATAATCAAGATTTTGGGAATCCCTATTTCTTGATTATTAATTCCCTATTTTCAAGAGAGTGAGACTATATATATAGTCACCAAACTCTCCTAAAACCCTAGCCCACAAATAGTGTGAAAAGTCGCCTATCTTGAGGAGACAATAGGGAAGTTCGACTATCCCTAAAAACTTAGGGTTTTGGAGGCGTTTTGGTGAGAGAGAAGTAGAGAGGCGCCAAAACAAGAGTGAGGGGCCAAGAAATCGTTTCTTGGTGCTCCACCTTTGATACTTGGGTATTTCAAGAAGAGTTCTTGAAATTCCAAGATTGTAGATCTGTTCCCGGAATCTCTTGGTGAAGAAATTGAAGGCTAGCACCTGGGTATCTGTCAAACTGTTCGTGTGGATCACCGACAGAGGACGGACACGGACCCGTGGACTTCTCGGAATCGCAAATTTCAACGCAACCGTTTGATTTAGGTAAACTTCTTTTCTCGCTGGTATAAACTGTTGGGAAATTATAGAGCAAGCGCAACGGAAAAAGGTAAAATTTAAAATTTTTGCATAGCCCTATAATTTCCTTCCAGGATCCACTAACTGTCTTTATGCTAGAAAAGGAAAGATGTATACCTAATCAGACGGTAGCTTTGAAACTCGCGATTCCGAGAAGTCCACAGCAATGCGTGTCCTTCCTCTGCCGGTGATCCACACGAACAATTTGGAAGATACCTAGGTGCTAGCCTCCAATCTCTTCTCCAAGAGATTTCGGGAACCCAATCTACGAATCTTGAATTTTCAAGAACACTTCTTGAAAACTCAAGAGCAAGTGGCGCACAAGTCAAGAACAAGTTTCTTGATCACACACAAGCCCTAAAATTTTAGGGTTTAGTCGAACTTTTCTTCTCTAAGAAAAGTCGACTTTTCTCTCTCTAAAATTAGGGTTAAGTCGAGTTTTTTAATCTCACTAAAAAGGGTGTAGAAGTCGACTTGTGTATGGCTCTATATATATATTTTCTCATTCCTAAAATTAGGGAATACCCAAATCTAATCAGGGAATCCCTAAAATGTTAAATATAATAATTTTGTTAATTTTATATTTAGGGAATCAAAAATCTCGATTTATAATATTACATTAATATTATAATCCAAGATTAATAAGCAATCCTAATTTAGATTTCAAGATCAAATCTTGAAACTAAATCTTGAATGAGTTATGAGGAATTGAATTCTTAATTAAAATATTACTCTAATATTCTAACCTAGAATTCGAATTGCATATTTAAAATTCAAAATGCAACATCAAATCTTGCATTTGATCTTCAAGTCATGCGCCAACCTCCATATATATAAATATATAGGAATTTAATAATTAAAATAACAATCCTAACTCTTAGGAAGTTATAACCAACTTATTAATTTCCTTAACAAATTGAATTAAAATATTACCCTAATATCTTGATTCAAATTTGAATCTTTAATTCAAATTTAAATCTTGAATTTGATTAACAAAACATTTTTATTAATTAAACCAAGAGTGAGGCGCCACCCTCTCTCTCTTGTTATCCAATATTAAAGAATTTAATAAATCAATAATCCCCTAACTTTTAGGAAGCTTATTCAATTTATTATTCCCTAATATTTTAAACAAGAATTCAATTGTAAATAGATTAATCAAATTAACTATTTAACAATTAATATATTTAAACTTGTCTAACAAATTTAAATATTACAAATGTAGATTTTATTTAAGACAAGACTGATGGAGATTGTGCCCTAGGGTCAATCATCCTTTAGATATGTTGGGAACATATCAATTAATTTATGGAGATAAATTAATGGTTATCATATTATTAGCATGTTTACTATGATAACAGTCCATGATTAATTATGAGATAGTTAATCTAAACTGTCCCTGGTCGCTCATTCGAGTGGGAACTTGAATTGAACCAAGACCAGCATGACCTCGGTGCATGAGATGCACGCACTAGATGCTGGGACGAGAGTCATGGTGCAATTATGTAAGAGTTACAAGTTGCTGGACCGACCCGAAGAGTTCTGCATGGGTTCAATCATTAGCTGGTCTCTCCTGTACAATCTGTCACGATGCCCTTAGACCTGAGGTCTTGACTATTCCGGCATTACAGTTGTCAAGCTTTGGCTCAGTCTAACGTTATCCGTAACAGGGTAGCCATAAGGGCTGAGTACGGGTTTGGTTGATTGTCGTGCTGAGGGATGTGGTTGACCAAGATGGAATTTTGTCCCTCATGGAGATGGGAGATATTTAACTGGGCCGCTCGACGAGTCTGTCCAAGGGAATGTGTGGCCACACTGGATTTTGGGACTTACTCAAGAGATCGAGAAAGTTGAGGTTTGGATTTTGGATGACTTTCTCATGCCTAATCCTTACCGAAATATCGTAGGACAAAAAGGGATCTGGACACGATAGTACTAAGGTTACGTCGTTTATGGGTTAGAACGATAACTCACGTGTCTTGGGTAGTCGTGATGGCTTGCTAGAGCCCGCTCTCGACTTGTAAATCATGAGATGATTTACTGCCAACTTCACGTGGGGCCTGCTGGGTCACACACGAGCAGGAACCAGATGCCAAGCTGGAACACGAGTTAACCCTAATTCGTGGGTCACATTTGTGACACCGTTTGAGACATAACTTATTGTGGGACATAAAGTCTTGTCTTGAATTAATTATCTACAGATATATTATATTTAGATTTGTGAGACAAATATATATATATATATATGATAATTGTTAAATAGATAATTGGATTAGGCTATTTACAATTATATTCCTATTTATAATATTAGGGGAATTATAAATTAGATAATGTTCCTAAGAGTTAGGAAATTATTAATTTATTAAATTCACTAATATTAGGACTAAATAGGATGAGGTTGGCGCCTCATATATACAAGGAATTTAATTAATAAAAATGTTTTATTAATTAAAGTCATGGCTTGAAATTTGAAATTCAAATGAGATTTGATCTAGATTTCAAATGGATGAATTAAATATATTAAAGTAATATTTTAATTCATGACTTATAGGGCAAGTCGAAATTTTAGGTCCAATTGGATTTAAATATTAATGTAATATTTTAATTCAATTATCTAGAGTTTGAGACTTGGTGAGATTGACTTAAAGATATTCTGGGAATTCTTTAATTCAATATTGTTGGAAAATAACAAATTAGTTATAACTATCTAAGAGTTAGTTAGTTATTTTGATTTATTAAATTCCACCAAAAAAAGGGGAAGATAGGCGCATGGAGGGAGAGAGAGATTTGGGAAGATTTGATCTTCCAAATTGATTCTCCAAGATTGCATTTTGATTCCAATTTTAATATTAAGGTAATATTTTAAATTGGAAATCAAGTCCTAAAATTGTGATATTAAGATATCATAATATTATGGTTTGATAATTATATAATTTTAGGCCTTCCTAAAATTATAATTATCAAAATCCCCAAACCCTATAAATACAAGCCTAAGTCGACTTTGGCCACAGACTTAGAGAAGAATTGGATTCTTTGATAAGTGAGAGATAAGCCAATTCTAGAGAGAGAGAAATTTCGATTTTGATCTAGTCTAGAGAGAGAATTCACAAACTTGAGAATTAGATTCTTGAGAGTGAAATCACAAAAGGTGAGAGCCTCATGCACATAGGAAAAGTCGACTAACCCCAAGTCTTCTTAGAGAGAAAATTCGATTTTCTCTTGGTGAGGAGAGAGAAAGAAAATCGCATCCTAGCTTTCCTAGAGAGAGAAAGTGGCGCAATATTAAGAGTTAATATTGTGTGACAAGGTTGTGTGGGATCAAGAAGCGTTCTTGATCAAGGCGCCATCAAGTTCTTGGACATTCAAGAAAATTTCTTGAATCAAAAGAACACCCGTAGATAAAGGTTCCGGATTCACTTGAGAGGTGAAGGAGGCTAGCACCTAAACATCTCCAAACTGTTCGTGTGGATTACCGGCGGAGGAAGGACGCGTCAAGTGGACTTCTTGGGAACGCCCCGTTCAACTAAAGCGATTGAAACTCTGAGGTATACCACTTAACCCAAAAGTTTTAAATTCAGCTAGCGGATCCGTTCGGGAATTCTTGGACCTGGGCGTTTAAAGTTTTTTTTAATTTACAGTTTTTACACGTTTCCGCTGCCTTAGGCGCCCTAGAATTCCCAACAAAGACTTCGTGTCTTAGACATTCAACTATGTCATAAATTGTGTCACTAACGTGACTCACAAATTAAACCCTAATTCATGTCCCATTATGGTATCTTGATCCTTCTCGTGTGTGACCCAGCAAGCCTCACGTGAAGTTGGCAGCAAGCCATCTCTATGACTCACAAGTTGAGAGCGTACTCTAGCAAGCCATCATGACTACCCAAAACACGTGAGTTATCATTCTAACGCCAACGAATTAACCTTAGTACCACCTTGTCATAATCCCTATTGTCACACGATATTTTGGTCATGGATAAGGCACGAGAAAGTCATCTTTAATCCAAACCATAACTTTCTCGATTCCTTGAGTTAGTCCCATTTCCCTGTGTGGCCACACATTCCTTGGACAGAAACATCGATGGGCCCAGTAAAATATCTCTCAACTTAATGAGGGACAAAATTCCTTCTTGGTCAACCACATTCCTCAGCACGGTAAACAACCAAACCAGTACCTAGCCTGTATGGCTACCCTGTTACGGGCAACGTTGGACTAGGCCAAAGTTCGAAATCTACAACACCGGAATAGTCAAGAGCTCAGGTCTAACACTACAAAAAACGCATATAATTGGTGGCCCTCATGTCTCGGCGGTTTTAAAGAACCGCCAGTAAATGAACATGTATCAGCGGTTCTAGGAAACCGCCGAGACATTTTAGCCAAAATCCTTGAGTCTTCTTTGCATCCTTCGTTTCCCTCTCCTTTTCTACATTTTTGGAGCCAAATCTACGCATCTTTTCGATTCCCTCCTTCTGCATCACTTTTTTTTTTGGTTTCCCTCCTTCTGCATCACTAAATCCCTAAATCCCTAAATCTCTCCATCTTTTCGCTCAATCCTCCATTTCTGTCGCTCAATCCCACCATCGCGCAATCGGTCCGTCTCGTTCTTGTTTGGGAATCGCTCAATCGCTCAATCGATTCCCACCATCTCATTCGTATTGGTTCGTGTTCGTAGGTTCCTTCGCCGCTGTATCTCGTTCGTGTTCCTTCCTTCGGTATGTCCTTGAAAGTTGAAACCCTAATTTCCGAATTCATTTGCTTGTCTTTTCTTCTTCCAAATATATGACTGTTATGTTCCATTTTGACGTTGAATCCCCAATGCTCATCCAGTTGTTTCATACTTGCTTCAATCTCTGTTGAATCCTCGCTTCCTCGCTTCAATCTCTGTTGAATTGTCCGCTTCTTCCAAATCGGATTCACGTTTTCATTTCCTGTGAAGCAGACATCCATTGACTCTGGTATTCTAATCAAGTGGACCAAGGGCTTTGTGGTATTTGGAACTGTATGTATTTCTCTCTCTCTATACCATCAATTTTGATTCATGTCTCTAATCTGGTGTTGTGTTGCTTATATACAAGTTCCTGATTTTGAGACAGTTTACTGCAAAATTGTTTTTGTCCTTAATTTTATAGTCTTCTTGGGCTCAAATTTGTACTTTTTATTTTTTAATTTTGAGAGGCACCTAGGTCTCCATTTATTTAAGGAGAGTATGATACTTATAAAGAGCAGTTCAAGAAGAGAACTGAGTCTCAGGATGAGACAGGGCGTCCAAGCTAAGAAAAGGTTTATGTGATCAAAGAGAAAGAGTGAAATTAGGGGAATTTGTAAGAGAATGAGAAGCATTAAGGACAAGGAAGCAGACTAAAAGATCAATCAATGTTCATATTAGAATTTGAAGAAAGAAAAGTTGAAGCGAAGGCACTAAAGTAAAAGAAACTAGACAAAGATGGTATAGAAGATGAAGAGTGAATATACTGAAAGATGTTGAATTAGAAAATAGTTTACAGAAGAATTGGTATTGTCTTTAACTTTATAGTCTTCTTGGGCCCAAAATTTCTACTTTTGAATGAGAAAGGGCGTGGTAGCAAACAAAAGGATTATGTGATGAAAGAGAAAGGGAGAAATTAGAGGAATTTATTTGTAAGAGAAAGGGAGACATGACCAGAGGTGAATGTATGAATTTTATTGATGCTTCTATATCACAGTTATTTTGTTTTTTTATGATGGAATATCAGCTTGTGTAAGCAACAATATGGTTCCTGACAGACTTAGTAAGTCCTCAATTTTTCTTTTATATGATACTAAGTTAACTATTGAGATTTGAATCTTTACTAATTTTCCTATTAATTCAATTCAACTCACTTGAGCATATTTTGAGGAAGGATGAATATAATCATTGCCTTGAATTGCAAATTTGAATTTGTGATGATGATAATTGTCATTTTGATAGTTTATTCTTCTTAAATATTAAACAAACAATCTTCCCTTTACAACTAGCTAACATACTGTTTCTAAGTTCATCAAGTGGCAAGTAATTGTTAAAGGTGATATATATATATAATATACTATCATTAGATGGAAATCAGATTTCTTGGATGCTGGATCATGAGACTCGTGTATTCTTGTTTTCTTCTTATTACACTGAATCCTATCACACCTAGATAATGGGAACTTACTAAAGTTATTTCTGGTATTACAACAATGACAGAACATAACTGAGATACTCAGATTTGTACCATTATCAAGAAAACTAAGAGATTATTTAGCCAGGCAGAAAAATATAGCCATTGACAGTGCTTTTTTTTTTCCTATTCTGAATTATCATTTTCTTTTGGAGCATGTATGAATTAGCAGCAATGGTATTTATTAAAGATGCCAAAGGGAGTACATTCAAGGACAAATTTAGTAAGTTTTAATAAATGTTTCCAATTTAGAACCCAAGTTGGTTTATTAATGTCAATTGTTCCTATTTCAATTAGGTTGATTACATGCTTGTTTCTCAATTAGAAAGGGCCCAAAAATACTTCTGGCCTCTGGCACTTTCTGTGCTGCATCAACTTGTCTTCCAGATTTGACCACTTGACATTTTGTCACTTTCTTACACGCAAGAATTTAAAACTAAAACCAGACAGAATTTTTGAGGAGACATTGCCTATAATTTCACTAATACTAGATTTTTACCAAGTCTATATATCATGAATACATGATAAACCAACTCAATTCTCAGTGATGGCTGTTTTTCATACCTTACTTGGATCGAGTACTTAAAAATTTAAGTTTAATGACAAATCATAGTTTCTAACAAGTAACAATATCTTATCAATGACTAGAACTAAGGGAATTTGTTCATTTTCATCATCGGTTAAGTGTTGATCAGACAGGACAACTCAAAAGTTGCTCATGTGACGGTTTCTGGTATCAGTTTGGACAGCAGGTAGATGGAAAAGGTTTTTGTTCTCTATGCCACTGATAGATCCCTAAACCAAACATACTAAAACAAATGTATGATGTTTACGTTTGGACTAGTATTTTACATCTTTTAGGGACTAAATTGAGACACTTATGATCTTTTAGAGACCAAATTAGTAATTTAGTCTAATAATAAACTTCTTGCTTGAGTAAGGATGCCCATTAGTGCAAAGAATTAGGAGATAATCTAAACTATATTTGTTTTTAATCTGCCAGGGTTCGGTTTGTAATAGTTTCACACAAAATCTTTGTTATCTGTAGGGGTTTAATTGTATTGCAGGTGCTGCCAGCAGTCACTAACATGTTTTGGCCATAATATTGACATTAACTAGTGTATAGGGAAGTCACAAAGACTTGTTTTAGGAGCAGATTAAGACTTCCCTATTTAGGGTCAATTTTACTGAGCAAGCTCACCATCTAATCACTATTTACATGTTATGATGCTATTGTTTTACCTAGTTTAAGTTTATTTGGTTTCCTCTTCCCTCTTTGATTTTTTTGTTTTTTCAAAGAAAAATCTTTGATTGTGATGTTGTGAGCTTTCTTCTCATGTATTATGCACATTTAAATTCATAATATATGGATCTAAGCTTGAAGATCCATTTAAATTCACATGTATTTTGGCCAATTTTTGTTCTTCTCTCTTTATTGTCATAGAGGTGATGGTAGTTTTAGATGAAAGTGCTCCTAAAGCTACTCTTTTTTGTACTTGTATTATTTCATATGCCTCTAAGATTGCTTTGAGTGCTCATTTTTGTTAATATTGCTTTGAGTTCTAACTTTTATATTATATAAATCTATCTTTTTTGTACTTATATAAATTGATGTCTCATGTAGATTTCCTTATATATGTGGGTCATTCAAGTAAAGAATTTCACATTGATATATAAAATGGTGCAGGGAAGTGTTGGAGATTGTGCCCTAGGGCCAATCATTTTATGTTAAATATGTTATGAACATATTATTAATTTATGGAAGATAGATTAATGTGTTGTCATATTATTAGCATGTTTACTATGATAACATCCACGATTAATTATGAGATAATTAATCTAAACTTGTCCCTGGTCGATTATCTTTGTGGGAATAAAAATAAACTAAGACCAGCATGACCTCGGTGCATGAGATGCACGCACTAGATGCTGGGACGAGAGTCATGGTGCAATTACGTAAGGTGGTTACGAGTTGCTGGACTGACTCGGAGAGTCCTGCATGGGTTTAGTCATCAGCTTGTCTCTCCTTGTACGCCTGTAGCGATGCCTTTGACCTGAGGTCAATCACTATTCCGGCGTTGCAGTTGTCAGTCTTTGGCTTAGTCTAACGCTGCCCGTAACAGGGTAGTTATACGGGCTGAGTACGGGTCTTGTTGATTGCATTGCTGTGGAATCTAGATTGGCCAAAATGGGATTTTGTCCCTCATTAGATGAGAGATATCTAACTGGCGCCCTCGATGAGTCTGTCCACGAAAATGCGTGGCCACACTGGGATTTGGGACTTACTCAGGGAATCGAGAAAGTTGTGCTTTGGATTATGGATGACATTCCTGTGCCTAGTCCATGACCAAGATATCGTCGGACAATCGGATCTCTGACACGGAGGTACTGAGGTTAAGTCGTTTTAGTTAAAAACGATAACTCACGTGTTTTGGGTAGTTGTGATGGCTTGCTAGAGTCCGCTCACGACTTGTAGGTCATGGGGATGCCCTGCTGCCAACTTCACGTGGGGCCTGCTGGGTCACACACGAGCAGGAACTGAACACCATTTGAATGGGACATGAATTAGGGTTAATTCGTGGGTCACGCGAGTGACACGATTTAAGACACAGACGAAATGTCTGGGACATTATGTCTTGTCTTAATTAATCTACAAATGACATATTTAGATTTGTGGGACAAATTTAAATATTAATAATTGTTTATATAATTAATGAGATTAATTATTGACAATTTAAATATTAGGAAAGTAATTCAGATAATATTCCTAAGAGTTAGGAAATTATTGAATTATAAAATTCCTAAATAATTAAAGAGGGTGGCGCCTCTATGGGATATTATTTGGATAAATAAAATTGTTTTATTAATTCAAATAATATTTGAATTCAAAGATTTGATGGAGATTTCAAAATATTTGAATTCAAAAGATTTGGTGAAGATCTCATCTCAGAATCTTTGGTGAATCAAAAATAAGGAAGTTTTTGATTAATAAAATTCCAAGGATAATTGGGAGGGGTTAGGCGCCATCTTGGTGGGTCCCATTGCGAGATTTGATCTCTCAATTTGATTCTCCAAGATTGCATTTTGAATTTAAATATAATATTAGAGTAATATTATAATTATAAATTCAAGTCTTAAAATAATTATATTATCAGAATATCTTTATTTTAGGTATTATTAAATCGCCAAATTTCTCCCTATATATACTAGGCAAGTCGACTTGCCCTAGGCATATGTGAAAAGCATAGCACACAAACCCTAGTTTGATTTTCCTCCTAAGAGTTAGAGAGAGAAAATATTCCTTTGCACACACACAAGAGAAAGTCGACTTTCTCTAAGAGTTAGAGAAATTTCGACTTAGCTCTATAATTAGGGTTTTGAGAGAAGAATAGGCAAGAAGGAGTTCTTGTGGGGGGATTCTTCTAAGCGCCACCTCAGTTGCTGATTCAAGAAGGAGTTCTTGAAGTCAGAGGTCTGTAGATTGGTCCCAGAATTCTTTTGGAGAAAAGAATTGGAGGCTAGCACCTCGGTGTTCAAAGAAACTGTTCGTGTGGATTACTGGCAGAGGGAGAACTCTGGGAGTTGACTCCGTGGAACTCGCCCCGTTCAACCATTGAATTGAAACTCTGAGGTATAACACTAACCAAAAGTTTTAAATTCTTCTAGCGGATCCGTTCGGGAATCATCGGACCTAGGCGTTTTATTTTAATTTTATTTTTGCTTCCGCTGCCTTAGGCGCCTAGGATTCCCAACAGTGGTATCAGAGCCACGCTAGTTCTACGATTTAAAACTGTTTGTTTGTACATGAGATGTATGATATTTTGTGTTCTGTGTTTACCGCTTTCGATCACCTTGGTTTTACAAAGAAATCCACCGATCAGTTTTCTTAAAAGAAATCAATCTACAGAAAAATTGTGCAAATTATATGTATGAGATACATATAAGTCGATTGGATAGACAGGAAAATTTTTCTTGAAGATTTAGGCCAAAATCGAAATTCCTCTATAATTATAATTAAAAGTGTTTTAATTATAATAATTATAAAGGTGGCTGAAAATTGTTAAAATTGAGAATTTTAAAATTTTTGCAGGTCAATATTTATAAATTCTTGAATGAGATTCATGGTATTTATAATTATTGACAAAAAGGCCTAATCTCAAGAAAAGGGCATGTTAAAATTGCACAGACCTAAAGTAAACACAATTTTAAAAGAGTTTTAATTTTTGTGTTTGTTACCGTGTTTGACATAATTATATGAAGTGTTCATATTTTAATTGTGTGGTGTTGGATATGGCTCTAGGAGGTTTTTTTCAGTAAATACGGCCTGCGTGTCGTCTCCCTCTACTCTGGATGTAAAATTTAATTTCTGTTCATACCTCAATGTAACTGGGGTTTATTCATGTGTAATTTTATTTTTCCTTTTAGAAAGGTTCTCTCATCGGCTTGGGAGAACACTAGGGTAGATGGTGTTGGGAAATCACAGAGGGAGCGCAGCGGAAGAAATTTAAAATTTTTTGGACTAAAACGTAATTAAAACTAAAAGCCAACTCTGTGATTCCTTCCAGGATCCACTAACTATGTTTATACCAGTTTTAGGAAAGATGTTTACCTAGTTTTGATCGGTGACTTGTCGTATTCGCGAATTTGAGAAGTCCACAGAGTGTCCTTCCTCTACCAATAATCCACACGAGCAGTTTGGCAGATGCCTAGGTGCTAGCCTCCTTCACTTCTTCCCAAGTGAAAACGGGAACTATATCTATGGTTCTTGAATAATCAAGATGTGTTCTTGATTATCAAGATTAATTGGGATTGGCGAATTTCACTCTCTCTATAGAGCTCTAGGCGAATTCTAAGTCTGACCAAGAATTAATCTATGTTGTGAGTTGTTTTCAAATA
>QANZ01047836.1:0-35068 GCA_003254925.1 Chamaecrista fasciculata
GTGTGGATAACGGCTCTATTTTTTTGTTGAACATAACAAGCTTTGTAGTATAAAAAATTTTGGGTATATGAGTAATATTTTTGTAGTATAAAAATTTAAAAATAAAATTAAAAGACAGTAAACAGGAAAAATATATAATCTAGTCTCAAAAAATTTACAATTTAGTACTCGAAAATTACACTTTGGTCCCTCACTCACACCTCCAATCTCCTTTTATAACTTCTCCTTTAACACAAATTTCAAGGTAATCTTTTATCATACAACTTTACTAAAGTCAAAACAAATACCAAAATAACATTCATTTACCCTCATTTATCTTTACCATTTTTATCACTATACAACTTTAAAATACCAATACAATTATTTCAAGTCACCACAATCATCACATACCCTTTAAAATAATTTCACATTATAATTTTATCTCTCATTTTCCCAAACATTGTTTACTAAAAAACTCCTTTATAAACCAAATCCTTTAATTCTCCTTTACAAACTCACCCCTTCCTTTATCCTCTTTAACTCTTAACTTCAAGCCAAACATACCCTGAGTTATGTGTTCATAATAGAACTAATTTGTGACAAGTCATAAATTTTCGAGTGTTAAACAAAATATTCCAAAAAATTAGAGACTAAAATGACAACAATCATAATATTTCAACACATCAGTCAAATATTCATTTCAACTCTCAGAAATTGCATGATTTTTCCATATATGGTAGGTGACAATGGTGATTCAAGAGAGTCTTCGTCTATATCCTCCCGGAATAACAGCATCAAGAGAAGCTCTATCAGAAACGAAGATTAGTGAAATGGTGTTGCCAAAAGGGACCAACATATGGTTCTTCATAGCCAAACTTCACCGTGACCCTGAAATTTGGGGACCAGATGCCACTGAGTTCAACCCACTAGCTAAGGTTCCAAGATAGCGTCTCAGAGGCTTGTAAGTACCCACAAACTTACATGCCATTTGGGTTCGGACAAAGAATCTGCCTTGGCCAGCATTTTGCTTTGACAGAGGCTAAGATTGTGATCTCTTTGCTTTTGTCTCGCTTCTCATTCTCTCTTTCCCCTAATTTTCGCCATTGCCCTGTCTATAAGATGCTCTTGATGCCCAAGTATGGAGCTTCTCTCCTTGTTTCCAACCTTAGTTAGTTGGTCTTAAAATGTAATCTTTATCAACTCTCGCTTCATTAGCTTGCTCACCGCCTTATGATAATAATAATAGTGTGGAGTAGTTGTTTGAATGAGTAATTTGATGTGTTTTTCTAATTGGTTTGGTTTAGTGTATGTTTGTATGTATACTTAAAATGCTTGATTATATATGTATATGGCTGATGTATGTTTAGATATGATATGTCTGGCAATAAAAAAGAGAATGAAATGGAGGGGCAGAAATGGTTAATTCTCTTGTTTAAATATTGATAGTCCCTAAAAAATATTCTAATTTGTAGTAAATTACATTTGTGAAAGAAGAGAATAATAAAAAAAATTAAGGTGGCATTTGTTACACAGATTGAAAAATAGTCCCAGGATTATAGCTCTGGCATAGATTAATCATATGTTTGGGTACCCGGATTAAAAAAATTAGTCTCGAAAATATTGTATTCGTAGGTGTAGCATAATCCCATAAAATGGCCATTTTTTAATTCCAGCCTAGGGGTGAGATTAGTTTAATCTCATGAGAGGGGATTACTTTGGTCAACCTAAAAAGGCTAAATTACCCTTATTAAACATAGCTAATTAAATTTTATTCTTCATACTCTTTCAATTTCTCATGTTTACCTAGCTAATTAAGTTTTATTTTGAAAATTATGTTAGTTATATTTTGAGCAGTGATTTTTTTTACACTACTTTGTTATTTTAAGAATTATGGACATTATGTTTTGAAATTATATTTCTTTTTATGAAATTATTAATGCTATTTTAAAATTTAATTATGACAATTATTTTTTTTATAATGTAGAAACAAAACATTTTTTTTAAGGTCCATGGATTGTTCGTTTTGGAGAATTCCTACATTTGATAAGCTATTAATTGAGTATAAAAGTCAATGACATATTTGAAAAAGTATTAAACATTCTCAAAATTATCAAAGTTGAACCAAACACAATATTGTAATATTCTTGGGAATATTGCAAAATAATCCAAGAATATTTTAGGTTTTAATTTTTAACTCATCCAAATAGATATTTTTATATTCTTGGGAATTTTATTCCTAGGAATTACATTCCCAAGAGCACGATTCTCAAGAATGAAAAAATAATTCGTGTACCAAACGCCCTCTAAAGAATAATCATTTGTTATCTTTTATAATTCTTAACTTCTCAATCAAGAGCAACATATTACTATTTTTAAGGAAGAGTAACAATTTGAATCAACTCGTGAATTTACAAAATCCAAATCAAAGTTTGGGCATGTGTGGATGGATCAACCTTATTGTGGGCTGCCCTAGAGATAAATGTTGACTTCACGCTTTTGTATCGGGCGTCAGGGGGGATATTAAAGTCTCACATCACTTAGTTAAATGACATTCTAACTTTGTATATAGTGAAGCAATCCTCTTCCTTTAAGAGCTCTTTTGGGTGAGTAAGACTTTTTTAGGATGTTCTTATACTCTTATTATGCACTTACACGTTGAGCAAAAATTTCAGGCCTTACAATTGTGGATACATGGAAAAATTCGGTCACTTTTGTAAAATTTTTCACCATCTCCAAGATTTCATTTGGGCCTCCGAGAAACAACAGTAAGGGGCTGTCATTGTCAAATTCAACAAGCCCAATGATAGAGAGTAATCATTTACTTCTTTCTATTCCTTGAGGGTTTAGTAATATGCTTTGATTAAATTAATAATTCATTAATTCCCATTAATGAGTTCATTACAAACAATACAATATTTTCTTCCTTCTTAAATTGGACGATTTACCTACATTTATTGTTCAATCCAAGAAACACACAAACTTAGGAATAATTAATGTCCAACATTTATTTAATAAAACTTCTATCATTTCGTAGCATTCAAAGCTTTCCCAATATTTTTTTGTAAACTAGTAAGTCGGTCCTTGAAATTTGAACGCAGTAACAGTTAGGTCCCTGAAATTTACTCAGTGTACAAGCGATCCCCGAATTTTTCAAACGCCTAACTAATTGGTCCCTCCGTCATATTGTCATTACAAAAAAGCTGATGTGGTCATAACGGACGTCGATGTGTCCCGTTAAGCGCTGACGTGTCCTGTTATGGCCATATCAGATCCTGTTATGTTCAAAAAAAAAATTGTGCCACGTCAGATAAATAGCGACACCTTAGCATTCTTACCCTACACTTTTAGGTCCCTGGCCAAAATGCACGTTTTGGCCAGTGTACAAATAGGTCCCTGAGTTGATCCAGCCACTTAACCCTCACCAACCTAAACCAAACTCACATTGACCAAACCCACACACCCTAGCCACCCTAACCATTGAACCCACTCACCCAAACCCCCTAAAACAAAACACCCAAACATCACCAAACTCAAACCCTAACACCCAAATTCAAATCATCTACCATCAAAACTCTCAAATCCTCGTCACCCTCATCCCAACCATCAACACCGAAACTCCCCAACCCACCCAAAACCATCCACACCCAACCCATCGGCACCCAAACCCTCAAACCCATCGACATAAAAAATTACTCAAACCATCTCAACTCCATTTCGAAAACCCCCAAACCCTCACCTCTCAAACCCATTCAATAAAATCCATTTTCAGAGAGAGAGAGAGAAGGTTGGCGCCGGTGATTTCAGTGGATTTTCTGGCGACATTGGTGAGATTTCATCCTTCTTCAAAGTTTCTACAATTTTCACTTTAGTCCCTATATGCATATTTGCTTATTGTCATTTTTTTTGTTCGATTTGTGAAAGATCAATGTATTATGGAGTAAAGTGGAACCTTTGGAAGAATTGTACACACATTTTTCAATTTATGTTTGTCAAATTGTGACTAAACTGAAAAGAATTTTAATATTTCAAGAGTAATCTGTAATTTCAGCCACTCATATTTGTATGATTTTCCACTTGAATTTGTTGGTGTGTTTGATTTATGAGATATTATTCTTCCCAGAAATGAGTTCTTCAAGATAATTGTATAATCCTAAGTCAGTTGAGCATGGGAAAGGTACTTTTGATTCTTTAAGGACAAATCGAAAATTTGGGACCAAGAAATGTGGGTGTGGGTGTCATGTGTTGATATTAACTGCTTATACTCCTAAAAATAATGGCAGGGATTTCTATAGATGTCCATTTTATAAGGTATTGTGGGTTTGAGTAACTAATTAACTAATTTCAAGTCCATTGTGTAGTGTGTGAATTGTAAAACAATTTTTGTTTGTTGAATGCAAAGTCCTCAACGTACTTGTGGCTTGTTCAAGTGGGTAGATGAGGATAGTAGCTCAAGTGAAGAGAATGATGAAGTTTTGATTGAATTACTTGTTCTGAAGAAGAAAAGGTGCAGGGAGTTGAAGAAGAAAAATGCAATGTATCAAGGACAATTGAGAATGCTGAGAATGATTATTTGGCTTTTAGTTGGTGTTATTATCATTATATTGGTTTGTTTTTTAAGTGTTTTGTATTAGTGCAAGTTAATGTAATGAACCAAGAATGTTGTATTGTTTGTTTGTTTCTCCAATTTGACTCATGTAATGTCAAACTTTATGGTTAATGAGATGTGTATGACTCTTGAAGTTTAGTGGGATGAATTGTTTGTTGGTACATGATTTTGGTGTATGTGAGATGCAAGAATTGGCATGGTGTGGCTGTTGAGACCATGTGCAGAGTAAGTGCATTATTGTACAATCACATTTGGATCAAAATGACAAGAATTGTAGGAAAAAAATAAAATTCCCCCCTATTTTTTGTTGCATTTCCCAGTCTACCCAAATTGATTTGGACAATTTTACACACCTGTAACAATCAAATGTGGATCAAAATGGCAAGAATTGTACTAAAAAATGACCACCAATTGATTTCCAATTTGCATACATCATTGTAAGCAGTAAATGACCTGTTATGCGCTATTGTACTAACAGGTCCCCAAAATAAGGTTACACCTTCATTTTTTGTACAATAAAGTCCCTAGAAAATGCTGACATTTAAAAAAATCAATGAAAATTCCCCCTATTTTTTGTTGCATTTCCCAGTTTACCCAAACTGATTTGGACAATTGTACGCACCTGTAACAATCAAATGTTGATCAAAATGGCAAGAATTGCACTAAAAAATGACCACCAATTGATTTTCATTGTAGGCGATAAAAGACCTGTTCTGCGCTATTGTACTAACTGGTCCCTGAAATATAGTTAGACCTTCATTTTTTTGTACAATAAAGTCCCTGGAAAATGCTGAAATTTTAAAAAATAAATGAAAGTCCCTGCTTATTTTTGTTGCATTTCCCAGTTTCTTGAAACTGTGTTGGACAATTGCACAGACTTGTAACTTTGAAACATCAAATAAAAGCCAACAACATTCACATTTCAACAACATATGTGATACATAGTACCCAAATCTACATCATTCAAGCTTGGCAACAATCCTGTACATCATTCACAAAAGGCTAACATACCAATTTTTTTGCAATTCTCATACATCATTGTGCAAGAAAATTGCAAAAAGACCAAAATAACCTAGAACAATTTAAGCTTGGCATCCAAGTATCTTTTGCCAAAAAACCAAAATAACCTAATTCCAAAATAATAACGCAACAAGCATGGCATCCAAAAAGACTACAGAACAAGTTAAATTCTTCATTTGTTTTCTCTCTTCTTCACTCCCTTAGCCTTCTTATCCTTCCTAGGCTTTTTGGGTGGGGGATTCAATTCTAGAGCAATATCTTTAGCCACTTCTATGTATGCACTTGCTTGCAAAAGATTAAGAATTGTAATATATTTGAGAAATGTCCACATATATATTAAATAAAGGGTAAATTACACTTTGGTACCCTGTGGTTTGACCCTGTTTCACTTTGGTACCCTGTGGTTTGAAACTTGACACTTTGGTACCCTGTGGTATTCTCCATTAAGACTTTGGTACCCTTTGGACCTATTTTGTAATTTTAACCATAATAAATTTTACAAAAATTACATATTGACCCCAAAAAAATTTTAAATTTTTCATTTTAGTCCCTATATAATATGTATCCAGGGACCTATTTGTAATTTTTTGAAAATTTTTTGGGGTCATTATGTAATTTTTGCAAAATTTGTTGTGGTTAAAATTACAAAATAGCTCCAAAGGGTACCAAAGTGTTAATGGAGAATACCACAGGGTACCAAAGTGTCAAGTTTCAAACCACAGGGTACCAAAGTGAAATAGGGTCAAACCACAAGATACCAAAGTGTAATTTACCCTTAAATAAATAACCAAAAAAAAAACAACAAATCAAAAGTTTTCATGGGGCATACAATAGTAAAACCCAGGGTCGGCATAAAATTCAGAGTTGGGAGTGGTGCATCCTGCGACTCGGGAGGAGGAGGAGGAGGAGCTAGGAGGAGGAGGATCCTACGACTGGGGAGGAGGTTGTGTCATTGGGCTCTATTAAATGACACAAGATGCATTAATATACGCATATATATAGTGAAATAAGAATGAAAAATACGCATACAGCTACAAATGAAAAAGACAATCTATTGATTACCTGAGCACGTGCAGCTCATGCAATGGGACAACCTCTTATGTTGTGGTCATCGGCCCCGCACCTCGAACACAATGTTTTTCCATACTTCCTCTTTAACTTCCCTTTTGTCGGCTCACTTTTTTTCTTGGAGGGAGCATCATCTCCCTTCCTCCCTTAGTGTTTGGGTTGTCTCAGTTTCTTTCTTGACACTATGGGTGGCTCAACAGGTGCACCGTCCACATCTTCCCATTTGTCGTCTCTGGTGATCCCTTTAATGTGATAAGCGTGTGCCATCTTCCAAACTTTTTGTTAGCCACGGATCAACGTATTGTTCGGGATCCTGTCCATTCGCTGAATAGCAAGCACATGCATGTCGGCATGGAAGGCCGGTAATTTGCCACTCGTTGCACGTGCATGTCATGGCCTGAAGGTCGACCACTTCCTTGTGAGGCAAATTTTCTACCTCAAACTTGCTTGCTTGAGCGTCACCCAACCATTACGGAGACCAATATTTACCCTGCACAATATTACAGTCCAACCTACTTTTTGCCTTTGGAGTTAATGGACCCTTGCATCTTTCAGCCATGCCTCTCACTTTGTTCATCCTTTTGATTATCACGTGCCGGATCTCTTCGGCAATTGTGATAATTGGCTTGCTGCGGTACTTGGCAATTGTGCCATTAAAATGCTCACATGCATTGTTGAGCAAGGCGTCATTCTTGGGGAAAGGGCTGAACCTACTTTTGCTCCAGGTAGCATGTGGGAATTTCATAAGGTACTCCCACACTTTGGCATTCCTAGCCCTCATTGTCTCCATAGCTTTATTGAACCCGGAATCAGTGTACGACCTTGCTGCCTCCCATAGCAAATCACTAAGGTCCTTGTTCTTCCATTGCTTGTGGAAGTTGCTCCACATGTGTCGAACACAAAAACGGGTGTATGCATTTGGTATCATATCGGCCATGGCCGGCACTAAACCCTGCACATGAACAAAAAAGTGTTATTTTAACTATTTATAACTTGGACATCTGTTACAGCAAAATATTCATACCAATTTTTTGGATATGCACAAGATATCTCCTTAAGCAGGATATCTAAAAAGGTCAGCAATTTTTAAGACACATTAAGCAGGATATCTCCTTCATTATAAGGACTTGAAAGCACTTAAAATCCTAGGAGATGAATTTCAAGGCTTGTACACTGAGTAAATTTCAGGGACCTAACTGCCACCGTGTCCAAATTTCAGGGACCGACTTGCTAGTTTACTCATTTTTTTGTAGTTAAAAGTGGTAATAGGAAGGCACTCTCAGAATTACCAGGCAGGGCGCCAGAGGCATGTCGGAAAGACCGACAGAGACCCAACACAAAGGATTACTACACAGGCCTAACCACAAGCAGTTTTACGCAGAATAGTACTCAACTAGCCCTTGGGCGCCAAGGGATCTCCCTGGGGAGGGATGCCCACCAAGTGGAATTAAGTGGCTTCAGGGGGATTCGAACCCTTGCCTATGATGAGGCAAAGATTTTTATCCAAATTTTTAACAACTTGTGCCAACCCACATTAGCCTTTCTCGATATTTTTGTTAACTTTTGGATTCTCCAAGTTATGTCATTTTATTTTTTATATTTAATTTTTCACAAATCAATGTAAGAAGCTGCATTTTATTACTCTGCTATGTGTTAAGGAGTTTAAATCTTCTGAAGCACTTTAGAGTGAAGTGTATTATATTTTTAAAACAAACAAAATTACACAAAATATATATTTTTGTCACGAGAAAAAAATTGCATTTTCAAAGCACTTTACCTTAAAAATGGTATATGTTACATTTTTATTATCACTACTATGTGTTTTGTGAGAGACTACAAAGAAGAATTGCATAGAATGACTATATAAGATTCAGTCACATAATGTCAAAGGAAAAATCACGCAAATACTATAAAAGCCTCTAGCTCTTAGTCATTTGATCGCATGTTTTAAAATCTTTATATGACAATCATAAAATATTCTACCATAATACCATCATTTCAAAAATAAAATCATAAATTTCAAAACAACTCAATATTTAAAATTTTTAATTATTCAAATTATAATTATGATATATATAAGGTTCACTGTGTAGAATTAGACTTGTTGGTGGGCCAAGTAGCCCATGATATTACCCATACCAAGTTCATGGGTATAAAACACAAGAGATACTTGATAATTTTGGACTTAAAAATTAAGCCTACTCATTAAATATATGAGGGAAACTCAAACACGTCCAAGTATTACCCATTATCTCATATTATATTATATCAAGTTAAATTGTGTCAAGTTTTAATAATAATTAATATCTCATTATAATATTATGAGGTTGTCATATTAGACCGGATCGAGTCAAGTCTATCGGGCTAGGCAGGGCCGAGCTAAATTTTTCGAGCAAGACCGGATCAAGTCAAATTTTTCGAGCTATATATATATGGTCCTAAATTGTATTAGATAATAATCAAATAATTGAATAAAGGAAACTTTCATAACACTGATATAATATGTAGTTCATTTCGTCGTTTGTATATCAACATTTTAAAACATTAATTAAAAATATACATCAACTGTCAATTGTCAGCAGATTTTATATATGCATGCTTTGTCTTGTGTTTAATGTAGGTTTGGAACAAAACTGGAGACAATTAATAATCCTAGACTTGCGTATATGTTTTTCTTTTCTAAAATCACAATGATATAATGGTATTTATAATAATATTCGAATATTGTCTATAAAAAATAATAAAACATATAAGGAAAGAATAATTCAGTGTTTAAAATAATATTTGAATATTGTCTATAAACAATAATAAAACATATACATGCATGTTGATTACGTACAAGCAAGTAACACCTACCATTAATAATAATAATAAAAAAGGTAATACCTACCATTAGAAAACTAAAATAAAAATATGACAAAATCAAATTTTGGTTCCTAATTTGTTTTCTATTCTCATTTGGTCTCTAATGTTTTATGAAAAGTTTTATTTTGGTCCCTAACTATTGAATATGTTCATATCTATCTTATTTCAAGTCTAAATGCGACAAACTCTTAGTTATGAGTTACATTTGATGAGTTGTTTTTTTGCCCAATAGGAGTCGTTGACAAACAAGATCAAATCGAATATGAAATTAAGCCTAAAAGTGAGCTACTTATTTCATGAAGTGAGTCATATTTCTCTCGTTTCATGTTCAAATGTAACGAAATCAGAACTGCCAATTATTCTTGATGAGTTCTTTTTCTGTCTAGTTGGAACAGTTGACAGACGAGGCCAAGTAGTACTTTAAAAGCTAATACTAATGTTTTGACCAAACTCCCTTTCGAAGTATTATTTGACTTCATTTACCAATGTTCCTAATTGGATAGAGAAAGAACTTATCAAGAGTGTCTCTTAGCTTAGATTTCATTGCATTTGAACGGAAAATGAGATAGATATGACCAACGTCATGAAATAAGCGATCCACTTTTAGGCCCAATTAAATACTCCTATTTTACCTTTTTTTTTAAGGGGTCCAACTGGGAATAAACTTATCAAGATATGATCATATTTAGTAGTTAGGGACTAATTGTGAAACTTATTAAGAACCAAAACAAAACTGTTGGAAAAATATTAAGGATGTTAGGCAAAATGCACCAAGGAGATCCTAGAAGGGGGGGGGGGGGTGAATAGCATCTGAAAACTTTTTCGCAAACTGTTAAGGAGTCGGATAAAAGAAATCGATTCCTTACTGAAAGTCGCTTCCTTAACCAGAAGGTTTATTTAAAATCAGTTCCTTTAAATAAAAACCTTAGTTCCTTTACGAAAACGTTCAGTTCCTTAACACTGAGTTCAGTTCCTTCAGTGAACAGATACTTCCTTAGAAACAGATCACTTCCTCTAAAGACAGTTTGGTTCCTTAAAACAGTTTTGTCTCCTTAACAACACTTTTATCAAAACTCTTTGTATGAAAAACCTTTTCCAAAACTTAACTCAAAGATATAAAATGCGGAATAATAAAGAGTTAAGGGATAGAGAGATTGACACCACGATTTATATTGGTTCACCAAGAGCTTAAACCTTAATATGGAAGTTCCTCTTGACTACGTCCAGTCCCTGAGCAATGGCAAGGGATTTCGTATATTAATACTTTGTAGGCAACCGACCAATACACTAGAATCAACCTAAGATTAGGATCACCCCTAAGGTTTTACAATCTCCCTTTTACAGTCCCCACAAATCTCACGGGTACTCTCCCAGGTTCCTATACACTCCTCTTATCTTGCAACCACACACGTCTCACCACTAGGGTTTCACAGCAAACGAGGAAGGCAATAGATGAAGTAGAATGGTGTCTCTCACAAAGAGTAGGTTCACACTAAGTGATTTTTTCCACAAAGGATTTTCCCACTAAGGGTTACAACACATGTAATAGCACACAGCTTTGAACTCTTCTAATAGCAGCTTTATAGTATTCTTTCAGTAGTCTTCAACGTATGAAGGCTTCTTCTTTATATAGGCATCGTTGAGGTTGAGCTCCATAAGGAATTAATTTGAATTCTTCGATTTCCAAAAGCTCCAACGGCTAGTTCATCAAGAATCATCAATTTGCATCAATGCTCATACAGCTCCAACGTTTAGAATCCGTAAATATCATTCTTGCTGTCCACTCTATTTGAATTTGAATTTTGGCTCCATAAGGATTCAGCATTAAACTGGTCAGGATCTGGCAATCAGGATATGAAATATTTTCATATATAGATCCTCGCAATAAACACAAAGTATGAGTTAGGAAATTAATTATAATCAAAGATATTATATGATCAGCACTTAATCAAGTCGTTTCAGAAGTTTCCTGATCAAGAGCACATGGATTAATCACAAAGATTAGCATTTAAGACTTTTGCAATCAATAAGGATTCTTTCCATATTTAGATCCCTGCTTGAAATAAACTCATAAAGTTAGGAAACGAATTCCTTTTAATGAATTCACATATTAGGCAATACTACAAGTCATATAGGATCATTCACAATCAAAAGCGCATGATATAATCACAAAGATCTTCATTTAAGAGCTTGCGCAAAATTTTCAGATTTGTTTCCTTTTTCGTAGAGATATGATTATGATCTTGCTTCAATAATGATTAGATCAAGTTAAATCAATTAGCATCAATCATAATTCATCTAATTAATAATTAATATGATTATACAACATTCCAGAACATCAAAAATATATTACAAAATTTTTGTTAATTATCAAAATATAATCAACGATAAAGGATATGACAGTCTGTTCTCACGGATCCTTAAAGATATGAGATATCAAGGAGTTCCTTGATTTCCCAACAAATGACCAAAATAAAATTTAGGATAAATGTTAAGAACCAAAAAAAAATTTTGATCATAAAAATAATTATGAATATAAAAGAGGTTGTTTGCTCAGGTTTTTGTGAATAGTAAGACAAGTGATGTCAGTGATAGCAAAATTTCCACGTATTGTAAGAACATGCCTAATATATTAATATATTCAGGCAAAAAAAAAATATATCATCTTATATTATATGGCTCCACCCCTTTCTCGTCGTCCACATTTTAAAACTATAGTACAAAATTAATAATAAGAGGAAAATTATTATTTGATCCCTTTTTTTTTAATGAGTTAACGATTTAGTCCCTCATTTATTTTACATACATATTTACGTGCCCTAACGGGCACGTAAAGCCTCTAGTATATTATATGGCTCTACCCCTTTCTAGTCGTCCATGTTTAAAACTATAGTCTATAAAATTAAAAATAAGAGAAAATTTACTATTTAGTCTCTCTTTCTTTACTAAATTAACAATTTAGTCCCTTATTTATTTTACATATATATCTGCGTGCCCGTTAGGGCACGCAAAGCCCCTAATATTAATATATTGAGACGTGATATATTTTTTAAAAGGAAACGGAAACAGCTACAAAGCGAGAAACAACAAAAAAAACAACAACTAAACATAAATAGAGGGGACCATCCTAGGAATCGAAACTCCACTAGACGTGAGATATTATTAAACGAGGAGTGGCTCAGCTACATTATAGTAGTTAAATTATTTCATCCACACCATTGATTTTATTTAAAAGTCAACACATAAATTTATAATCAACTCATCCAATAATTGATGATGGATACTTTAGCAATACTTCAGTCACTATAATTTAGATGATCCATTTTCAATATTAACTATATATAATTATGAATATAATACACAATTTGAACATCTTTCAATCCTCAGATTCTATTTTTAGATTAATGCATATAATCATTCAAAAAATAAATAAAACAACAAGTGTGAAAGGAACCTATAATTTATTTTATCCTGTGTTGACGGTGTGGAATTTAAATATTTAATAGTGACACAAGAAAGAAAGGATGATGAAATATAATTTATTATATATATATATATTTCTACTTGGTACAATCCTTAGGAGCAAAGGAAACTTGCTTGCGTTTAAGGTCATACTCTACTTCAAAATTAACTTGTGCCACACTCCCATACACAGGTAAACTAAAACTACCATCCATGGGGAATATCGCAAAGCATATTAAATCTTCTTGAGGAAAAAATACGTTCTGACACGTCAAGGGAACATTGGCTCCCTTAAAATGAACCACAAATCCTAAATTATTAATCTTATTACATACTAGAGACTCATTTTTAAAACATAAACTAAAATCTTTTGGAGGCTTTTTCACTGCTTGGACCCCAATTGCTTTCTTTATCAATGCTTCAACATTGTTGTATATTCCCGGTGGAATATATGTGCCTGACGTCCCTGAATCTATCATTATCTTCAAACTTTCACTTGCATTTATCTTCACCGTATTCTCTCCAACGCTAATACCTGCATACCGACCAAAAAATTAAACCATTTAATCACTTTCATCATCATTAATTAGGAACTATATTATTGAAATATTGGGCTAATATATAAAAAAAAATCCTCTGAAATTTAGTATTTTGTAACAAATTTTCTAAACTTTGAAAAAGGGACCAAAATAGATTTTTGACCCTTTGAAAAAAGACAAATTACATCCTCAACGTTTGATTTTATTCAAAATACTCATTTTGTTAAGATTTTCATCGAAAAAAAATTATGTATTTTCGGGTAAATTTTTTAACATAACTAAAGTTCAAGAAGATTTTATACAATTTAACTTAAATTCTATACACTATTTATTGATATGTAATTGATTTGGAACAGAATCATATATATATACTAGGGGCTTTGCGTGCCCTAACGGGCACGCAAATAAATTGTTAACTTAGTAAAGAAAGAGAGACCAAATAGTAAATTTTCTCTTATTTTTAATTTCATAGACTATAGTTTTAAACATGGACGACCAGAAAGGGGTGGAGCCATATAATATAATATATATATATATATATATATACCTTCAAGATGGAGGATGTAAAAGGTTGGAATATGAGGTGTAAAAGGAGTGGACACAACTCCATCTGACGGTGGTATTGCTGCATTTTCTCCCAATGTAAGTTTTCCAGTGGAGTTTGATAAGAAAGGAACCAAACAGTAAGAGAATTTATATCCTATTTTTGGGCCCAATTGCGAAACTAGCGACAAAGGCCCATTCCCAAGCCCAACAATCCCAGCCTCGCTTTTTCCGAAAGGCCCAGTGGAATTATGAGAACATCCAAACACATGACTGAAATCACCAGATTGCCCTCCAAGACTAATCACATCCCTTGCTAGTTCTCCTCTCGTGACAGCTCCATCATAATCATATTCGTAAAGGCACTGTTTTTTGTCACCACAACCACTTTGGTAGAGGGATGTACAAGGTTTAGAATGACAGGACAGTGTTTTGTAGGTGGAGGAATTTTTAGGATTAAACAAAGGAGGGTATTGTGGGTAACATTTTTCACAAGGTAAGCATTGAAGCCATACTAGGTCACTTCCTGTATCTGCTATAGCCCATGTTTCTAATGGTGGGGATCCCACGTACATTCTCATGATGTAATCGAACCCTGGACTATCAAGGGCTGGGATTAAATGTGTTTGGAGGTGACGACTTTTGGATTGAAACATAGAGTGCAATGTAGTGTTTTGAAATGGGGAGAGTGATGATTGACGATGAATAAGGTCTATGGTTAAAGCAAAAGAGAGTTTGAGAATTGAGAGATAAAACACAATAGCGAATAAGAGTGGAAAAGCCTTCATGTTTAAGCTTTTTGATCTTTGAAAGCAAATAAAGGAATATGAGAACTAAGGATATATGAGCCTTCATGTTTCATGTTTCAGCTTTAGCTTCTATTTATAAGGGATCATATAAGTGAAAAAATATTAAAATATAATTCAACGATCTCCATATATTTGTCTTTATTATATGATGATGTTAATGTTAATTTGCATGTGGGGTATACGGTGACTTTTAGTAAGCCTAAGATAATAAGTTATCTAATACAAACAAGGACTATTTTAAAATTAGGATAGAAGAGTTCTAGCTTGTATTCCGTCTCAGAATTTTGTTATTATTTTAGATAATTAATATATAATATATTTCTTAATTGAGTAAACTTTCTTTTTAGAATTAGGAATATTTATAAATATCAACTATCAACTATTTATTTAAAAAAGAAATTTTATTATTTATAAATATCAATTACTAAATAGTTAATTAGTGTATACTAAAAAAAAGATATATAAGGTCTGATCAAAGATACTATTTATACTCTGATATATATATATGAATTAAATTAGAGTTTTTATACATGTCACTATGTCAGTATATAATATTTTTAATTTTAAAATTATAATATTAGAATGCCTACTGAATTCCAGAATAATAAGAAAAATTTAATTGATATAATAAATACTATTTAGCCTATTTATAATTTTTTTATCATTTTATTATTTAGAATAAGATTTAAACATATAAATGATTAAGAAAAGTTAAAAATAAGTATATATATAGTAATAATAATAATAATAATAATAATAATAATAATAATAATAATAATAATAATATAAATGACATTGTGTAATTTGCCACGCAAAGTCTCTCACTATATTTGAATTGTCATTTTACTATATTTGAAAAAAGAAATTTAATTTACATCCACTTTAATTTTTCCTAAAGACACCAACCAACAAAGTGAAAATCGTTACAAATAACAGTGTGTAATTTGCCACGCAAAGTCTCTCACCAAAACACAATGGTGAGTGAGAGTAATTTTATATACATATGTTATTTTTCTACAAGTATTTTTATTAGATATAATCTTTTTAAAAAATATTATCAATAACTAAATACGAATACTAATCTGATTAAAATTCAAACACAAATTTACCGCAATATGGAAAACATTTTATATCGTTATGAAATGAAAACAAAAGTAACCATAAAAAGTGTTGAAAGACACTTTAAATCACATTACCACAGAAGAGAAACTGGGTTTTAATTTGCCAATTTATTAACAAGGCAAACTGTAATTTAATTACTCAAAACATAGATTATTACTGTACTATATATGTGTAAAAGCAATATATATATATACATCTTGGTTACTCTTATGACTTCTATATAAGTAGAGTTATATATATATATATATATATATACTAGCTATCAAATATATCATTATGTTTTTTTAATTTGAATAAAGTTTTGCCTTTTTAAAAGAAGATTATGACATATTCAAAAATAGTTTTTTTGTATTATCAAAGTATATATTGAAGATAAATTATTGTCATATGTGTTTGGTGATTTTAGAGTATATTTTCATATATAAATATAAGCTAAAATAATTGTTTTTAAAACAATTATTTTAGCTTATACATATCTATCTAAATATTTTTTAAAAAGAAATTTGAAAAAATTAAATATTTTGATAACTATATCAATATTTGAAATTTAATTTCAAGTTTAATATCTTTGATATCTATTTTTAAAAAATGTTAATTTTAAAAAAATTTATCTTGTAAGTTATTATCAAAAATTTAAATCAACACATTTTGCCTAATACAGTTTTGATGAGATTAGGAGATTGGTGGTGGTTGGTTAGCCATAGCCACAAATAGAAACACTCCAAAAGTAAAAGCAAGAACAAAGCTTGAACAAAGATTGGTGAACGTGACAATAAATTTATAATGGATTCCAACTTGAGTTTTTAATATATACATATCATCATGTATGGACAATCAAAATCCAGTATTTAAACCTTATTTAAGACTCTACCATGTAATAGCTTAAGACAAACTGTCTATTATTATTATTATTATTATTTTCTTTATTGTATTCTTATAAATCAATCGTGAAAGATTATATTTATCGAATATATTTACACACATATTTTTTATATGTTTTAAAAACATGTAAATATTATTTTTAAACTTTAAATTATTATCAAATTGTTCAAAAATATTATTTTATTTTATTTTAAAATTTTAGAAGAAAGGGTAGTAAAGAAGTCAATTAATTTTCTTTGTAACCTGCCAACCATTTTTTCTCTTTACTAATTTTTTTTTATTTTATATATCACTAATATTTTTTTTCTTTGATTTTTTTGTTTTCTATTTTAGTAATACATGAGAGAGAAAATTACTAAAAATATTTAAGGGGTACATTTAGATAGAGGGTTGACGAGAAGGTGACAAAGAATAAAATAGTCCTTTGTATGATCCCACGAAATCTTCAACCTACGAAACGATGTCGTGTCGCTCAAAACCTTGTACAAGGACAATCTCATTGTGGAGATTCAAATCAGTGTTTGTACAATTTTGATTACACACATCAGGAGATTTGGCGATGGTTGGGCAATATGGTAATTTGAGTAATCAGATATTTTCGTGTAGGCATAACAATAAGGAAAAAATTTAGGTAAAGTTTATAATATTTTTTTCAGTAAAGTTCCTCCAATCATAAACTTGATTTACATTATCTATCTTTTATGATTAGTCATGCAAAAAAATGTATTTAATATTCTTTTTCTACCATTATTGGTCATGCATAAAATATTTATCACAAGTCAAATATTAATTGGAGAACTTTATAGCAAAGATATAAGTAACGTTACGTAAATCTTGCCCTAACAATAATATGAGAGAATGTCAAGGCATGAGGTTGGGATTGTTGGGCTTGGGAATGGGCCTTTGTCCTTGGTTTCACAATTGGGCTCTAACATTGGTTACAGATTCTTCTACTGTTTCCTTCTACTGATTCTCTACGAGCTTTGAATTATCACTCACACATGTTAGAGATTGATTAATTGGCCGGATACAAATTTATGGACCAAATTGCATTCTCAAAAGAATTTTAATGTTATTTTCATTTTGCCCCATAATCTCATCCAATAGGATGGACCAAAATCCATCATCCCATAGGATTGAGAAATCACGCTTTCCAAGATCATCTCATCCCAATATCATCCCAGTCAAACCCCACCCAAACACCTATCATCTCATCTCAATCTCCATCTCAACATCATTATTTCATACCATTTCTACCCCTATACAAATTAAAAAAATCCATAATCATATTTCAACCAACCACAATCATTACATACCCTTTTATATAATTTCACACCCTATTATACATCATTTTCTCTCAAACCATCCAAACACCACTACATCATTTCATCTCATCCTAATTTCAACATAATCTCATCTCATCTCATAAGTTGAGATTGAATTGAGATTGGATTGAACTAAAAGTTCCCAAAGAGGCCTTGAGATTACTAGGGAAGGATGCAAAGATATCCGGAATTGGAATACCTTATTACTTCCTTAATCTTCGAGGTATATCTATCTTGTTACAAATTATAAACAGACTAATAAAAAATCTCCTAAATTTATTAAAAATAACAAATATTTTTAAAAATTTTGACTTTATACAAAAGGTTTCTTTTTTGTTACATTTAATAATATAAAAATTGATTTGTTTTTAGCTGTTCAATTACAAAGTAATTAAAATTAAAAAAATTTTGTGCATTTAAGTCTGATTTTATTATATAATAAAACTTCCCTTAGTATTTATTTTCATGGTTGGCTTTTGAAAGCGTTTTCATCTTTATTAAATTTGGGCTAAAATGAACGTTATGCACAGTGTAAAAGAAAGATTTAATGAATTTTTGATTTCGTGTGAATAACTCATTTTATTAAAAAAAAAATCACTACTATTAATTACAGTTAATTTTGGATCAGTTTAAAATTCAAAAACAATAATAACATTCTATTAAAAAAACATGATTTTGTAAATAAAAATCTTTAAAAAAGTAAGTTTTTTATACAAAATCAAAAGTTTTAAAAAATTTTGTCATTTTTTAAAATTCAAGAAATTTTTGGCAAATTAAATTCACAAAAAATCTATTTTCTTTTAATAGTTTTGAACTTTTTCAAAAAAAATAAATAAATGACTCCATATAATTCTTGTTAAACGACATACATATTGTTTTGGACAGGTATAATAAGTGTTAGGATATAAGACAGTAACAAACTAACAATTATTTTGAAAAAATGCAGGTTGAAAACCATCAATGCTAGTAGTTTTAAAAAGGCTTGAGGCTAAAAAGAGCCATTTTTATTTCCTCAGGAGAAGGGATATCCTGTTAAAATAATCCTGATTGGGAACAGGGATGGGGTTAAGAAAAGGGAAAGCGGAGACTTGAGAGGCACAAAACAGGGACTGAAAAAATAGACAGATAAAATTTTTTTATTTCTTCAGGATTTTCCAGCCACTCACCCACAGAGTTTTTGATACAAAAAATACGATTTCGCCTTCTCCTAGACTTAAGGAGTGGAAAAAAGAAGTGTTAGAATCCCCAAGATTAAGCCAATCAATACGGGTTTTAGAAGCCCAAAACTCTTCCTCTAAACCAAGAACCTGTTGATATTCGATAGATAAAGTACTTTGAAGGTTCTCAAGGAAACTACAATGACCAAAATTGAGAGCATTGTTAATACCCTGAAGACGGGCAAACAGTCTCTTTTTCCTACGAAAAATGTTACCAAAACTATTCTTATTCCAGCTAACAACCTTATCTTTGAGATTTTGGAGGATATCTAAAAGACCAAGATGAGAGTTTCCCATCCAAACATTTCGAGCTAAAGAAACAAAATCAGGATGAGAGAGCCATATGCGTTCACATCTAAAAGGGCGATTTTGATGAATGAGGGGAGGGGGCTTTGAAGAAAAGAAAATAGGGTTGTGATCAGACTTGATTCTAGGTAAATGGTTAACCGCAACATTAGGAAACAAATCCATCCATTTATCATTGGCCACAAACCTGTCAATTCTTTGAAACACAGCTTGCCCATTAACCCGTTTATTAAACCAAGTAAATTTTTGGCCGAAAACCCTAAGTCAACAAGACCACAAGCATCAAGACAATTCTTAAAATCACGAATTCTAGATAGAGAAGCTGGCCTAAGCCCTCATTTTTCATCTTGACTTAACACATTATTAAAATCACCACACATGATCCAAGGAAGATTAACTAAGGGGGCAAGGAAAATCAGATTTATGAGGGTTCCCATAGATAAAAGAGAGAAAAAGAGTAAAAGAGTTAGGTACCTCTACTGTAGTGTGGATCTCTTGGAAAGTGTTGTCATGGTAGCTCTACGTTTGGAGATCAGTCTTGGTAGAGCAGAGTCACTAGCAAGATCTAGAATATTAGCGATAGCGTCCAGGTTAGTAAGTTCCGCAATTTGTTTTATTACTTTCCTGGATTTAAAATTATGATTCGGGTTTCGGTTCTTGGAGATCCGAAATCCTTCATTTCGGTTTAATTTCAATTTCATTTGACAAGTTTCCGTTTCATGAGTAAATTTCTGTTTTTTGGGTATTCTCAAAACAGCTCAATCTTTCTTAATGCTTAATGATGTTTGATTTACTAATAAATGAGGGTAGTAAAAATTGTTGCCTATTTTGACTAAGTTCTTTTATATTTGTAATAAAGTTTAGATATTTAAATAAAAATATATTGGTAATTGAATAATTATTAGAATGGAATAATATTGGAATAGAAATTTTATTGGAATTAAATTATTTTTGACATCATTGTAGCTCCAATATCATAATACTAAATTACTAATACTGGAGGATACTAGAGAAATATTGCTGTCCCAAACAAGCCCTAAATACAACAACAAGTGCGGCCAGGGCCAAATGGATTTGGAACACAAAAAATAGCAGGTCCTATTCCAGGTCTAGGAGGACCATGACATATTTGGGCACAGTCTTCGACCGTTTTGCATGTCCCAGTGTAGTTACAGCCTCCCAGTGATTCTTCACTCATCACTGAAAATCAAATAAATAAATAAACGAGTTAATAAACCAAAAGGCAAAAACAAAATAAAAAAAGGCATCATAAATCTTTTATACAAATCCATCAAGTGCTGCTTTGAGGGCTTAGAAGTAATGTTGAATCAATTAAGATATTACTTTTACTACTAATGGAATTAATTACAACTATAAATTGACATTGTTTTGACTGAAATTTGAAAAAGAAAAATGATTAACTATTTCAACTACTCAATCAATAAGTTATCACCCTTTCTTTTTAACAGCAGTTATCACCAAATTTACCTACCCTTCATCGGTTTAAGAAATATTTAATCAGTTTTATGACTCTTCCAAATTAGATTAGGCTTCCAATTCAACCGATTAGTTTAATCCACTTTTCAAAACCATACATTGACATGTTCTGATGAAAATAATAATAGTGACCAAATTTTATGCTTTTTTTTTATTAAAAAAGTTCCACTTAAATAAGTCAAATATTAAAATATTTTTACCACTAATTTGAATTATCTTCTTATTCATGACAACATTAAGAATTTTTGTAAATAACAAAAATAAACTTGAGCCAAAATTTAAAAAGAAATTTCAAAAAGAAAAAATAAAAAGATACTTTTATCTTATATATATAATACCTGTTGAAGGAGCATAGAAAACAAGTGAAAAAATGAGAAGTATCGCGCCAAATTGAGCCTTGGTTGAAGCCATTGTTAAATACGAAAATAGATTAATATTAACTTTCTTTGAATTTGCCAATGTGATGATGAATTGATACAAGCTAACTTAAATACTTAGGAAGTCATGAGATTTCATTAGAGAAGACAAAATTAAATAAATGAAATAGATACAAGCTAACTTAAATACTCATAAAGTCATGAGGCTTCATTAGAAAAGGACAAAATTGAATAAATGAAATAGATACAAGCTAACTTAAATACTTATAAAGTCATGAGATTTCATTAGAGAAGGATAAAATTGAATAAATGAAATAAATACAAACTAACTTAAATGAAATGAAATAAATGAAATAGAATAAATGAAATTGAATAAATGAAATAGATACAAGTTAAATTTGACAGAATTTTCACTGATATGGAAATTGAATAAATGAAATAGATCCACTTTTATTTAAGCCAACGAAAATTCTCAACATTCATTTGATAAGATATTTTGACAAAATTGTCTATCCTTATAAGTTTTTTTTTTTTGGGTTTAAGGATATCCTTATAAGTTATCACATAAATGACAATGCAAGATTGGAAACCGACATTTTTTTTAATTGTAGAGGGAAACTTTTAAATTTTGAATGAGGCATATTGTTGGGCATAAAAACAATACCCCAGCAGAGAATTAAAATAGAGAAACAAGATGGAATAATACTACGATCTCAACACAAGAGAAATTAACGTGGGAAACCCAAACCGGGAAAAAAACCCACGACCGTTGCCAAAAGACAACTAGAGAAAATACTATGTGAAAATTATTACATNTATTAGATCTCAATTTTACATCCCAAAATCTATATAAAATAATATTTTACATATAAAAGTGAGATTCAATATTGGCAATAAAAAAAATGAGATTCATTGGCTGTATATCGACGGTTGCTTCCCTCTTTTAAATCATTGCCCTAGATGTAATTGAGTTAGCTTTATCCCAGGCCCAATAAAAACATACGCATACTAAATACAACTAGCTAGGATCAATTATGATATAAATATTCTACGAAAAAAATTATGATATACTCATATACATAGTCTAACAAAAAACAATTATGACATATATATATATAAAGAGAGAGAAAACTAGTAATTTAATCACCAAGTTGAGAATTTTCTTATTAAAAATTTAAAATGATATACTATCTAGTCTATATAGGTTAGAGTCTAATTTTAGTTCTTCAAGTTTGTTCAAAGTTTTGTTTTGGTATACTACATTTTTTAAGTTTCATAAATAAACTTGAATAATGAGAAATTCCGGGACTATGACCTTAGAAGAGATATTAAAAGATTGTTGAAATTAAACAAAACTTTTACTATAAAATTGAATTGAATTAGTGGGTGTTTTGTACAAAAATTATTTTTTCATTCCTGAGAATCATATTCTTGGGAATTGTAATTCTTAGGAATAAGATTCCCAGGATTATAAGAATCTATGTTTGGATGAGTTAAAATAGTCCTAGGATTATTTTGCAATATTCCTAAGAATGTTACAATTTTGTGTTTGGTTTAACTTTGATATTCCTGCAAGTGTTTAATATTTTTCCAAATATGCCATTGACTTTTTATTCTCCACTAATAGTTCATCAAATTTAGAAATTCTCCAAAACAATTCATGAGAAAAATATTAATTATAAAAAAATAATTATATCATAATTAGAATTTTTAAATAACATTAATAAATTTATTAGGAAAATGCTTTTTCTTTTGTAATACAACTATTTTGGGTAGGTAAAAATAATCTCATGTCATGGAATTAGCCTAATCCCACCCTTTAGGATGGGATTACTTTTGAGCCAATTCTTGAGATTAAGTTACTCCCGAGAATACAATATTTCTGTGACTAATTTTCTTATTTGTGTACCAAAGGTAGGATTAAGTTCATAATCTCGCGAGTATTTTTTCAACCCGCGTACTAAACGTCTCCTTAATGTATTAAGTTAATAGGTTAAATTTTAAATTCAGTATAAATTATAAAGAAAACGAGAAAGTGAAATTCATTTGAATTTGAATATATAAAATAGATTACATGAGATTGAGATAATTAATTTCAAATCTGTATGTATATATATACGATGCTTTTGGAAACACAAACTAACATTGAGAATATGATATAATTGATTATATATATATATATATATATTAATGTGGGGGTGGGGGCGGCTTTGTCCGCCTTTGAATTTTATATTTTTTGGTATTTAAATTTGTACTAAATTAATTGAGTTTTTGAATTTGAGCTAATTTTATATTTTTTATCTTTGAATTTGTACTAAATTAATACAATTTGGTCTTTAAATTTGAATTAATTTTATACTTTTTGGTCACTGAATTTAAATTAAATTTATACTATTTGATTCTTGAATTTACGCTAAATTTGTACTTTTTGGATAGAATTTTTCTTTTAATTTTAGTGCCATTTTTTATCACAGCTAATTTCTAGAGTTTTTTTCCATTTCATCCACCACGCTTGAATCTATTGATTAACGTCCTCTTCTATTTCCCCTTTACTTTGCATTATCATCTCAAATACTAGAAACTTACAACTTCTTGTAAGTGATGATCTCCAAGTTTCACTGCATCCTCTGTTTTACAGAATCTGTAAGTCTTTAAAGCTTGTCTTCACTTCTCAAGTGTTACATATTGACTTCATTTTTAGAGTCTTAGACCAAGACAATATCATCAGCAAAAAAACATACACCTTGGTGCCGCCTCTTGTATATGCTTAGTGAGGACATCCAATATCAAATTTTATGTTAATTTTAATTTTATCCTTAACAATATATAGTTTCTAATAACTTTGTATTTTAAAAAATAAGGTAAAATGTCAATTTTAATATGTAAGTCAATGAGATTATGCTAAATATTAATACAACTTAATAATAAGTTGTACATTGTACGATTAATAAATTATTTTTATCATTAGTTTGTTTAACATTAGCTCTTTTAATACGAGACTGAAGATTATTGTAAATACTAAAAATAATAATTAAAAAAGTATGTCAAGGTGTAAATTTGATCTGATATCTTTTGCTCAGTTTCCAATTTAATCTTGTTTTTTTTTGTTGCTGATTTGGTTTCATATCTTTGAGTCGACAGCAAAATTGGTCTCATATCTTTGTGGAACTAACGGTAGAACTTTTTGCAAAGATATGTGACTAATTCTCCAACCTGACTAAAAGATGTGACACTAAAAACTCAACAAAAAAAGGATGCACGACCAAATTAGTAACTGAACAAAAGATATGAAACCAAATTTGCACTTGGCCAAAAAAATATTAGGCAAAAGAGCTATTGGTGCCCCTAACTAACGTTTGGAGTCAGTTTCAGCTATGCCCCCAACGTTTATTTTGTGCAAGTTATGCCCTCAACATTTTGATAGGAATTGTGCCCTAGGGCCAATCCTTTTCTGTATATGTTATGAACATATGGATTAATTTATAGAGATAAATTAATGGTTTTCACATTATTAGCATGTTTACTGTGATTACGTCCATGATTAATTATACGATAGTTAATCTAAATCTGTCCCTGATCGATTATTTTCGTGGGAGCGAAAATGAACTAAGATCAGCGTGACCTCGGTGCATAGGGATGCACGCACTAGATGCTGGAACGAGAGTCATGGTGCAATTACGTAAGGGGTTACGAGTTGCTGGACTGACCCGGAGAGTCCTGCATGGGTTTAGTCATCAGCTTGCCTCTCTTGTACGCCTGTCACGACGCCTTAGACCTGAGGTCATCATTATTCCGGCGTTGCAGTTGTCAGACTTTGGCTTAGTCTAACGTTGCCCGTAGCAGGGTAGCCATAAGGGCTAAGTACGGGTCTGGTTGATTGCCGTGCTGAGGAATGTGGACTGACCAAGACTGGGATTTTGTTCCCCATTAAATTGGGAGATATCTTACTGGCGCCCTCGATGAGTCTGTCCAGGAAAAAGGAGTGGCCACTCAATATATGGGACTTACTCAAGGAATCGAGAAAGTAAAGGTTTGGATCATGGATGACTTTCCCGTGCCTGATCCATGACCAAGATATCGCAGAACAATAGGGTCGGTGCCTAGGAGGTACGAAGGTTAAAATCGGTTCTGGTAACGATCGATTCACTCACGTGTTTTGGGTAGTCGCGATGGCTTGCTAGAGTCCGCTCACGACTTGTAGGACATGGGGATGACCTACTGCCAACTTCACGTGGGGCCTGCCGGGTCACACACGAGCAGGATTAGAACACACCTTTTAAGGGACACGAATTAGGGTAATTCGTGGGTCACTCCGTGGCCTAATTTAAGACACAGAGGAAATGTCTGGGACATTATGTCTTGTCTTAAATTTTCTACATGATTAAATAATTGGTAAATAATTAATAGAGATTAATTATTTGCAATTTAAATATTGGGAAATAATAAATTAAATAATTCCTAAAAGTTAGGAGATTATTGATTTATAAAATTCCCTAATATTTAGTTGAGGGTGGCGCCTCATTTTATGGGGATTTAATTAATAAAAATGTTTTATTAATTAAGTCATGAATTTGAATTTGAATTTGAGATTCTAGATTTGAATTAAGATAATGGGGTAATATTTTAATTCAATATTAGATCTAAATTCGAAATTCAAAATTTGAATTTGAAATATTATTGTAATATTTTAATTCAAAAATATTGGGATAATATGAGTTGGTTATGACTTCCTTAATTTTAGGAGTTATTTTTGATTTATAAAATTCCCAATAATTGGAGCTAATAGGCGCCTAGACTCATGGGTCCCACTTGGAAGATTTGATCTTCAAATTGTGATTCTGAGTTGGCAATTTGAATTTGAATTAAGATATTCTGGGAATATTTTAATTAGATATTCAAAGCCTAAAATATGATATTATCAGAATATCATAGATTTTATATTTATAAAATTAGTGTAATTTTAGTAAATATAAAGCCTGCAATTCGCCTAGCTCCAAGAGACACAAGTCGAATTGTTCATGCCTTGCACATTCTGAAACCCTAGCTCACTTTAGAGAGAGAAGTCGAATTCCTCCTTGTAGAGAGAGAAAAATCGACACCCACCTTCCTTAGGAGAGAAGTCGATTTTCTTCTAAGGAGTTAGAAGAGTAATCGAAAGTTGTGGGTTCTACGGGTTTGAAGACAACAATAGAACAAAAGGAGTTTTGTTGCTGATTGTTGATCTGTGGCGCCATTCACCAGAGTTCAGAGAAGGAGTTCCTGAATTCAGAATCTGTAGATTGGATCCCGAGTCTCTTTGGAGAAAGAGGCGTGGAGGCTAGCACCTCGTGTTCGGGAAACTGTTCGTGTGGATCACCGGTAGAGGAAGGACGTGGAGACGTGCTTCTAGACTCACCAGTATCACCAATCCGATTGAAAGCTTGAGGTATAACACTTTTCATATCTGGTTTTAAATTCAGCTAGCGGATCTCAGGGTGGGTTTTCCCCGGGGGCGCAAGTTTTTTTTTAATTTGCGTGTTTTCCGCTGCGTGTTTCCCTGGGGATTTCCCAACACATTTCACATTGTTGTCAATTATACCCTGACACAAAACAAACGTTGGGGGCATAACTGAAATTGACTCCAAACGTTAGGGGCACCAATAGGTCTTTTGCCAAAATATTATGATTCCATATTGACCCTTTTTTCTATTTTTCTTGCTTCATCCTTATTTTCTGATCGGCTCATTAATTCATACACTCTTGTAAGATGTGGAAACTAAAGAAAGAGGAGGATAGTTGATGGTTGCCGAATCCACTAATAATATTTAACCTAAATATGCACAACAATGAATTAGTAGTAAACAAGTGAGAACAGTCGGTCCACAGGGAATGTTGCTCAAGAGTAATGCAACTAGACTGTTGAAAACCAGAATACAGTATGTAAGTCTTGCCCAAGAGTTATGAACAAAACTTAAACAAAACCAATGAATTATGAATGAACTCAGGAAATTCAATGAACATAAAAATAATGGATTTACCAATTGATTGAGGACTTGGTTGAGATTGTTTTTCATTGAGTTTCACACTTGATCATCAACACCAAAATTATTATCGTTTCATCAAATCAAAATAGGTTAACGAAATCACACAGTGAAGTCACTCTTTCTTCAAAATTGATTAAAGGATAACATACCCAATTTAACCACTTATTAACTAGATGAATCTGACACGACCGACAAGTCAATCTAACTAATAGAATTAAGACCCGAAAGATATTGACCCTAACAATTAATTTACGAAATTAGTTGCTAGATTTTATTCTCCCTGACATGGTATGACCATCTTAATTACTACTTAGTGATGAACTTATTAATTACGAATCAACAAGAACACATATTGTTATGTTAACAAATTAAATGAATAACCTGGCCATGAGTTATAAAATTAACTTGAAAACAATTAAAACAAGAAGAATAGGAGAAAGAAAAATATTATAAATTGATCAGACAAGAAAATGTACGAACAAGATCTCACAAGTGTTAAAACATCCAATCCAAACTCACCCTAAGCCAAGAAGAGAAGTTTAGCCACGCAGGGCCATGAAAGCACAAATATCAAAAGAAGTTAGAAAATGGGGAAGTGGAGATACTATTAAAAGCTCTGGAGGGGAAATTTATAATATTTCCTAAGCCCAATTTCCTTCTAAACCTTCCTAATTTCGAGCTACTCATCTACTCTTCTTGAAAGATTACATATCTCAATTTACAATTCAAAACTGAGCAGTTGAATTTGAGTCTTGGGCAAGAATTGTGCAACACAAAAATTTCCTTTAATCTCACAATCATGGAATTGATTCTATGGAATCTTGGCAATCTTTTGAAGTTTGATCTGCAAGTTAGATTAAAAATAAAATAAGCACCAAATCCATCATGATATTTACAAATATAAAGAATTAAACACAGAATATTATATTTCCATTTAATCTCATAATCTAGAAGGAAAAACTAGAAATTAGGGAATTGGGGATATAATCTTAAATATAATATCAAAATATCATCAAAATAACCCTTAAAAGTCTGTCAAAATCAGACTTATCAACAGGTTGATCTTGAAGATTGTGGATGATCGGAAGCAACAAAACCAGGAGAATAAGAATGAGTATGAGAATGAGAATAAGAATGAGAAGGACCTTTTACAGATAATTGTGGAGAATGTTAATGGTGAGAGTTATAATAAGGAAATGATAGTGGGTGCAAGAACATCTACTTCGTAGGATCTGCGAGCACTGCTCTATTAGTTACTTGGACATTGCTTCTGCTTGCATTGCATCCTAACTGGCAACATCGTCTTTAATCCGAGGTTCACCATGTCTATGCCGACGTTTCCTCATTGTTTCTGTGACATGGAAAAACTCCGAAAGTTGAAACATGTTAGTAGTATTACCCTCCTCTACACTGCCTATTAATTACTCTGTCCCCTTTTCAAAGATAGGTAAAACTACTTTGCGTGCGTTTGAATTGGAGTTATATCTCCTTTATCTCTTAGTATTCCTTTAATACTGGAACTATAGTATAATATTCTGTTTGTCAACATCAAACCGAACACAAGACTATTTATCATCACATCCTTTTACCTTTCTAATAACAATCAGAACAATTAAACATAAGGTAATTTCAAAGCAAATTCCAAGTGTGTGTGTGATTGGCATTCTCAACTTCACCTAAGCTCACCCAAAACTGTCAACACATCAACTTATTTCACTGGCCACTTATTTTATTAACCGAGTACTTGAGTTCTTATTAACAATATCAAAGACCAATAAAGAGAAAAAAAAAACAACTGACATTGCAACTAAACTCACTCAGATAAACAACTTAAACAAACCCCCAAACTTATACTTTTTGGTCTCTTTATTTACATATATTTTTTTCTTTTTTTTTTTAACAGTGGATGATAAACCTTCCTTAAAATGTCATTCACCTTTTGATGCGAATGACCACATTTGTGATGCAGGCACCCGGTTACTCAGCAAGTCACTTATTCAAGGTGCTTTGCACACTCATGTCTTTAGTCATTGTGTGACGCAAGAATAAACATGGGGCTCATGAATACGCCTGGTTACTAAGCAGCCAAAGCAGCGGAGTGTTTTATTACCACAAACTTATTTCATTTATTCATATATTTATTTTCTTGAACTTAGTTAGCAAAGCCAGGACTCTCACTCTCTACGGTCTATAATCTTGTTTTTAAGAAACCAATTACTCAATAAATAAATTAAATTTCTAGCACAATAAACTAACATATCAACACTCTCAAATTACACCTAAGAAAAGCTGATAAGCTAACTGTGCAAAAAAGTTTGGAATAAAACTTGAAATAAACCCTATATTTAACTTCTAACCATCACTATTAGATAAAGTTCAGTGCAAAAATAAATAACCAGCATTACGAATAAATCATCATCAATACCTAAGCTGCACACCACACAAACAAACACAAAAGACAAGAAAACATAAACCCCCCCCCCCCCCNCCCCCCCCCCCCCCCAAACTTAAGCTGAAAATTGTTCTCAATGTTCGACATATATCCATAACCAACAGAAGGGGCGAGGGATATGCAAAGAAAACAGGGAAGGATACATGTGAAGAACAGGCCACATCACAAAGACTTTAAATCCAACATCATTATATTTCAAATGAAGAAAAAACAAGTGAGTATCCAGACACACACAAACTCCTAAGCAGATAGTCTAAAGAACAAGAGCACACTCAGAATATAGATACAGCACAGCAAATCTGACTCAGCCAGTCAAGCAATAATCAATGGAATAGAGGCTGAAACAAACAAACAAGAAATAAGTAAGCATCCATCTAATAAGTGTCGGGTGGTGGAGGGGAATCACGTAGCTCCATTCTAGCCTTTATAGAGCTGGCCAACTGCTAAATTTGACTCTGTAAGTCCTGATGGCCTTCATGTAAGAACCAAAGGCAAACCATAATTTCTTCATGCCGTGCAAAATTGACAAAAGCGAACTGAGCTACTCTTCATGTGCTCCAGCTTCTAACATGCTAGAAAGCAAGGTAAACCTGCTAAAACACAAAAATAGACAAACAAAAATTACTCAAAAACACTAAAAACAACAAAAGAGAGAGGGATAGAGAGAAGAAGGCTCTAAACGCCCTCCAAGAAGTGATCGTTTATAGTCCTGAGCTTGACTCTTCATTCCTAACTCACGGAGGCTTAAACGGGTGGATTGCAGATGACGAGCTAGTGAAGTTTTGTATGCTTTGAACAGTTTCACTACATCCCCCAAACTTATCTTCAACTATGGGTGACTTCACCTCTTGTCTTGCTTTCCATGGAGGTTTATACTTGTCTTTATCTTTCTTCTTCTTCGCACCTCCTATATCAACTGTTATGACCACAACAGACTCATCCTCAATGGTTTCACTTTGGTCCTCATCATTGGTTATTTTGTGCCCACAACAAGGTGGAATTATATCTTTCAAATCAACCACAGTCCATTTCTCAATGCTTTGTGACTTGCGCAACACCCTCAAAAGTCGACTTTCTTGTGATTCAGACAAAGAAGGAGATATGATAATTTGAGAGGGTTTATCTTCTCCCAAATAAGCATACTTAAGATGAGAAGGGAGCGGATTCAATCTCAATTGAGATGGTTCCCCAATTGGTGTTTCTGCTTGAACCTTAGGGGCTGAATTAACAGTGTTTTCATGCTCTTTGTGTTTCACATTAACTCTATCTAAAGCAGCAGATATGCCTTTGTGTTGAGAACTCATGAACTGTTCTCTAGCTCTACCATCAATGGCGTCTGCCTCAAAATCAATTCGAAAGCAATCTTCTGAATTATCATCTAAGCATTTGAAGGGCTTCAAGACATTGATTATAACCTCCTGGTCTTGGACTCTCATAGTCAACTCTCCTTTCTGAACATCAATAATAGCCCTCCCAGTAGCTAAAAAGGGTCTCCCAAGGATTATGGGCACATCCTTGTCAACTTCATAGTCTAGTATAATAAAATCAGCAGGAAAGATGAATTTGTCCACTTTCACTAAGACGTCCTCAACCACACCTTTAGGATATGTTAGTGTTCTATCCGCTAACTGCAAAGTTACACTTGTGGGCATTGGCTCCCCCAATCCAAGACGGTTATAAACAGACAGAGGCATCAAGTTGACACTCGCTCTTAAATCACACAAGGCATGACCCGAAAACTTGTTCACAAGTGCAATAGGAATGTTAAAACTACCTAGATCTTTTAGTTTGGGAGGTAGTTTCTTTTGCAAGATTGCACTGCACTCCTCAGTTAGTGCTACTATCTCATAATCTCCAAGCCTTCCCTTCTTTGACAAAACATCCTTTATGAATTTCACATAACTTGGCATCTGCTCAAGTGAATAATATGAAGCTTCTTAAACACTTCCAAAAATTTATCAAATTGTGTATCTAGCTTCTTCTTTTGGAGTCTCTGAGGAAAAGGAACCGGAGGTGTAGAGACTTGAACTTTCTCTGAAGTGGGCATAGATTACTGTGGCTTTAACTGCTTAGATTCTTCTTCCACTTTCTTCTCATATTCTGCAGTTCTGGGGTTACCCTCAATGTTCTTGCCACTTCTCAACTCAATCAGCTTACAATGTTCTGTACCCGCTCTCTTCAGGTTTGAATCGGTGACACTAGGAAGAGATCTTGACGGTCTATTTTTAATTTCATTATCCAACTGCCCCACTTGATTTTCCAATGCTTTTATGGAAGCAACTTGACTTTGCATCATGGCATCAGTGCTTTGCATATACTGTGCAAACATATCCTCTAAGGAAGCTTTTGAGGAGGAGGAGGAGGAGGAGGAGGAGTTTCTTTCAAAACTTGTTGAAATTGAGGCCTCTGTGGAACATTAAATCCTGGAGTGTGATTCAGCCTTTGCATCGAAGTTGAAGAAGAAGAACCAGATGAATTGTTGCCCCAAGAAAAATTATGATGGTTCTGCCATCCAAGAGTAATTGTTTTCAAGTGGGGGTTGTTCTGATTCCTTCCAGCATTACCCAAGTAATTCACAGTCTCATCAATACTTGGGCAATTATCAGTAAAATGGTCACCACCTCCACATACACCACAATACTCATAAGTCTGAATTGCCTACACATGCTGTGGTGCTTGTTGTTGCATCATACAAATGTCAAACTTCTTGGAAAGTGAAGTTACTTGTGCTGCCAAAGTAGAAATCTCAGATATTTCCAGCCTTTCTATCTTGAGTCACTTTGTCTTGCTGCGACTCAACATCACTAGAAGCCATCATCTCTAGCAACTCATAAGCTTCATCAACATCTTTAATAGCAAACTTGCCACCTGCTACAGCATTAATAGATATCTTTGTTGACAGAATCAAACTATTGTAGAATGTATGAACTTCTAACCATTTTGGCAACCCATGATGTGGACACCGTCTCAACAAATCACCAAATCTCTCCCAAGTTGCATCTAATGGCTCATCATCACGTTGCTTGAAAGAAGTGATGTCAGTTCTCATCTTTGCTATTTTTGCTGGAGGGAAGTACTTAGATAAAAACTTTTGAGCCAAATCTTCCCAAGTAGTGATAGAACCAGTTGGCAAAGAATTTAACCAAATCTTGGCCCTACCATTCAGAGAAAATGGAAAGAGCCTTAGCCTTATAGTATCCACAAACACACCATTCTGCTTAAAAGTGTCACACATTTCCTCAAAATTCATGATGCGGTCATTTGGATCCTCATGTGACAATTTCCCAAACTGAACATTGTTCGAATCAATTGAATAGTGGCGGGCTTGATCTCAAAATTATTCGCCGCAACTGTAGGCCTTTTGTTACTTATGTGCAAAGCATCTAAGGGTGGTGTAGTATACTCCTCAAGCGGAGGGCGATTTGGATTTTGATTTGCCATAATTTCACCCAATTCTAACTTAATCCCAGTCGGATGATTAGAAACTCTAAACTCAAGAACTGGCCTTAACAATTCAAGATGCCCAGGTGAAGAACAACTCTCTGCTTGAATTTTTAACGGTTGGGTAACAACTGCTTTACGCTTACCTCGTCTAGGCATAAACAGAAACTTTCATCTGCAATAGAAATACAGTCTAGCCAATTTCCGAGAACAATCCTAATATCCACAACTAGGAAAGCGGTAAAGAAAACAAACAACAAAAATGCTTCGTCTCAAACTACTAACTAGTCATCTATGTTAAAATAAATTCACAAAATAAAGTCTCGGGCCAACGACGCCAAAAACTTGTTGGCTTAATTCTTTTCCATGCAACTTTTAAATTTATAAAACCCAAGTGCAAGCGTACACTACCGAAGTAATATAAAAGCTTGAGCATCGGGTACCGTCCCACTTAGAAATTACTTGTGAATTCACTCTAAGCACAAATTATAGCGGTTCATTTAAGCTAAGCAACAATTACCGATAAAAAGACTCAACTGAATAAAACTGAAATGCAATAAACAGGATCCAAATTGAACACCGAAAAACTTCCTAGAAATCAAATCTAAAGAACTTCCCTAGGATTGTCCCTACTTAGCAATTTCACTTAATTAACTAACTACTCTGATTATGGACTTACGATTATTGCAAAGCTAACCATGAACCCTTAATTACCTATAATTACCTTTCAGTTAATTATAAGCCTATTGAATCTAATTAACCCACCTATATTTCTATGGTGAACTAACTATTTCAATGCATTAAGTCCAAGTTCAATTGGGTTCCCCTAGGCTAATAGGTATATCTCTATCCTATTAACAAATTCCATTAGAAAATGAAATCTAGAGGCAATCAATGCAAGACCTAGCTTCAATCAATCTCTTTCAAGCATAAATCAAAGCAATCCGTAAGAATCCCCAAAATTGGTGGCCACACAAAGAAGGAGAAAACATAATACTCATTAATTAAACTTTAACACCAAAATCATCCATAATCAAAGTAATTATTCAGTTAATCTACATTGCTAAGAAGTTCTAATCTTAGAGAACTATAAAGTCTAGCCTAACATTCTCAAACAAAAGAGATCATCAATCATGGTGAATCAAAGAAGAAGAAAAGAGGAAGAAACCTAAGATAGAAGCACCCAATATTCACTTTCTCAACCCAAATCCACCAAAATTGATGCTACCAAGCAAGAATCCAAGCTTTCCAAGCAATTTCGCACACCACTTGACTCCTAGGGGTGTCCTCCAACCTCCAAAATGGTCCTCCTTTTAGAAATGACGCAGACAGCCCTTAAAAACGCGAAAATCTGTCCTCGGCTCGCCTAGGCGAGCAAGGCTCACTTATGCTGAGCTGTCCATGGTAGGGCGCCTAGGCGATAAGGAGAATTCAGCAACACAAAAATCTTCGTTTCAGCTCCGATTCGCAGCATATGGAGAACCTCGGACCTCTCAACATATTGTAAAATATATTATTATTATACATACAAAAAA
>QANZ01047848.1:0-32432 GCA_003254925.1 Chamaecrista fasciculata
GGATGTTTCTAATTTTTTTTATATATATAGAAAAAATGGTAAGAAACACGAAACAACAAATGCTTAAGGCACCAGACTAACGGAATGTGAGGTACCAATCAAGGTGGGACCATGACCATTTCTACCTAAAACAAAACTCGAATAAGCTATGAAACAATTAACATCCTGTGTCGACTTAAACGAGGACAGAGATTACAAGAGACATTATTCAAAATTAATGAAGAGAAAAACTAATAGAAAAAATAACTAATTATTACACCAATCGCTACTTCACCAACAAAGTGTTATTTCAGCATAATCAGTCTTTTCCGAGGCACTTGTGCAGTTTCAAGTTTCAAACTTCAAATGATATCTCCTCAATCTAGATACTAAACGTCACAGATAACAATTGAAGAAAGTAGGGAATCTGAAGCTCCACTAAATACAGCACCTTTACTTTTAACATGCAAGAGGTAATCAATGGCTTTTTCGGTAATAACCTCACCTGGAATCAATACAGGTATACCGGGTGGGAAAGGACATATAAGCTCCCCAGAAACCTTACCAAGGCTCTCTCCTAATGTGACTCTTTTTTTGCTTGCGAAAAAGGCATCCCTGGGTATCAAACTCGTGATTATATCTTCATAAAAGGGTGTAACACCAGAGAGTAGGCTCTCTTCTGATTGCTGACCATGAATGGATGCAGATCTTGCAGCTAGATGCATTATTCCTAATACAAGCCTCTGGACGTGGTCCCTACAAGTTCCAAGATTAAATACATAAGTAATAGATCGGTTCCCGACAAGTTCACAAAAAATTTTGTGATCCCTGTGTAAGATTTTGTCTGCTTCATAACCAGATAAACCAAGCTGCCAAAATCCTACAGTAAGCCGCAATGGGTCCATATTCTCAAGCACTGAGATTCCTGGGATGTTTTTCAATAGATATCGTGCTTCATAGGCTAAATCAATTGCTTGGTTGAAAATGGTATCAGGACTTTCGTTAAGTTGAGCTCTTGCAGCATCTAGGGAAGCCAAGAGGAGATAACTGGGGCTCGTGGTTTGAAGAGTTTGGAGGCATCTAGAAATTCTATCTTTATCTACCATATTACCAGACATATGTAACATAGATGATTGAGAAAGAGAGCATAAAACTTTGTGAGTTGACTGTACAACCACATCAGCCCCTTGTTGGAGAGCTGAATCGGGCAGTGTAGGATGAAATTTGAGATGTGCACCGTGAGCTTCATCAACAATCAGAGGGATCTTACGGGAATGACATAGCTGAGAAATCTCACTTAAGTTGCTGCATATACCATGATAGGTAGGTGAAGTGATGAAAACTGCTGCTGCTTCATGACCTTCCTTTTCTAACTCCTGGATAGCATTCAATACCTGTAACAACCAATAAGGGGAAAAACAAAAACATGTGAGGAAAAGATTATGCAATATTAGGGGAAGAGAAGAAAGAAAGTAGCATAAAACTTAGTTTAATTATGGCTAAATTGCATAAAACCCCCTTGAACTTTAGTCACTGAGTAAAAAAACCCTTAAACTTTGAAAAATGACTAAAGAACACCTGAACTTTTGATTTTGTGCAAATAACCCTCTTTTGTTGAAATTCTCATTGAAAAAGTCAAGAAATTTTTTATTTTTTGGCTACTAGTTAATTTATTTTGGGATCAATATAAAATGTAACAACAATCATAAAATTATATATTATAAAAAACTATTTTTTTAATACAAATTTTAAGAAAAAAATGGTCTTTTGCACTTTTCAAAGTTCAGGAGATTTTTCACATAGTGAGTAATATTCAGGTTTTTTTTCTTTTCTTTTTAGCCTTTAATTATTCATATTATAAGGTTTCCCAATAGAAAACATGAGGAAAAAAAAAACTTTTCTTTTAAGTTAACTCCACATAATTGGATCTTTAAAACATCACCTGTAATGGGCTGACACCACTAGCAATATCCCAATCCTTATTATAATCAGGAATGATGTACTTAGGCAATGCACCAGATAATACCAGTCCAGATATGGCTGATAAATGACAATTCCTAGGAAGAATCAGATATTGTCCTGGAGAACAGGTTGCCATTATTGCCGCTTGGATTCCACAAGTAGTTCCTCCAACAAGAAACCATGTCTTTGATGATCCAAATAATTTGGATGCTTGTGTTTGTGCTTCTAATATGGGACCCTGGGGAGAAAAGAGGTTGTCAAGTTCCGGAAGTGGCGTGAAATCGTGAACAAACGGTCTTTGTCCAATGAGTTGAGTTAGTGAAGCAGGAGCAGCATGCCCTTGGTTATGTCCAGGGAAGTGAAAACTGGCAGCATTTTGTTCAGCTAAGGCTTTCAATGCATTGACTAATGGAGGTTCGCTTTGCTTATGTATTGAAATGTCATGGCTTAAAATATAATCCTCTTTGATTGATATGGTTGCCACTCCGTTAGTGTTCTTATCCTGCTCTTGAACCGCCTTTGCAAGACTCGTTTCCTGCTAGAAATATTTAGTAGACAAAAGAATTTTAGTTCCTAACAAAGATTGATTGATTAGTTAAAGAGACTTTTAACTCCTCTAAGGGTGTCACAATAAGGAAGAACTAATAATATATATTTGATGTTCTAAGCAACATTAACTATAAAAGCAAATCAAATCCAAACAAATATATTGAGAGAGAAGAGACCAGATTGCACTAATAAACCCTTATATTTTACAACCAATGACTTCATTATCCATCCACTTTTATATTGTACCTCATTTGATGTTTCTTTTCTTAACTCATGTCTATTTCTAACTACATAAAATTTGATAAACGCATACCAATATAAATTGTAAACGTGCCTATTTGAATTTGCAATTTATTTCAATATAAACGTATCTTCTCACAATATAAATTCACATATGAAGAAATTATGGGTGTAATAAACAATTCAAACTCTTTCATCAAGCCTCAAATAGATCAAAGTGAACCAATGAGCATGGAAGGGCAGGAAGCTTTTAAAAGCCCATTCAGTTACAAATTCATAAACAAGCAGTCCAATGGTCTAATGTAAACCAATGAAGCACCAATGATGAATTTGCTACAAATTATTCTTGGGATTACACCACTATCAACAACAGTAATAACTGAAATTAATCACATAAAAAAAAAGAGTAAACATAAAAATTGATTCTAGAAAGATACATCAATTAGCAATTCAGTACTTGAAAGTTGAAAGTCAAGATCATGTACCCGAAAGTCATGGGAGACCTTACTTTTGCCCTACAAGTTAAAGTCCTTCTACATAGGTGTAAGGGACTAAACTATACTGGCCCATGACTTTCCAGGACTAAAATATATAAATTAGACTCTATTAAATTGTTAACTCGCAAAGAAAAAACACACACACTCACAAAGAAGCAAGCAAAGGAAGGCATAAAATGGAAATATGACAAGCCTAGAAAGCCAATGTTCGGAAACTTACCCTCACTCTAGGATTTGTAAAAGGCCTTAATTTCACATTGTTGGCAAAATCAAAACGAAAAGCCTGCATTTGAAGAAGAAAAGATATATGTGAGAGGAAGTTAAGCTTGCATTTTAGAGATCCAGCGACGGCTACGAACTTACAAGGTCGAAGGAGGAAGAAATTGCAGAAACCATTTCTTCGACTTTACAGTTTACACCTTCGACGAGAATACTGAAACTGAAGTACGAGAGTGAGTGAAATCCTTGGTCCTTTCGTTACAATATTATAGTAGAGGATCCAAAGGCAAGTCATGCAGCATTGACGTAGGCTTTCTTAAGAAAATAAAACGTGACTCTGAAGTATATTAAAAAATGTGTCAGGTTTAAAATAATTTGAATCTTTATAAGTTGATCTTAACTTCTTTTAATTTCTTAATCCCCATCCGACACTTTCATCCCTCTTCAATTTCAGGGCATGTTTGGATGCTTGCTACGGAAGTGATTAAGGTAGATACACACAGAACAAGTAAATGATTAGTTCATCTAAAATGAAGAGAAAAATGAGAAAAAAAGACTAAATTATCCCTATTAAATTACTTGGAAAATATTTATACATTTATGACTCTACTATATTTAATAGGGGTAGAATGGTAAAAAATAATTAATGTTCTTTTGAATTTATAAAATATCAGATATTTTGGAATAAAAAAAGTTCTCCAAAACATCAGATATATAGAACCGGAGGGAGTATTTTTTTTTCTCTTTCCACCCCACACAATCATATATATCTATACTATATTATATGTCTAAGGCCCTCTCTAATAGTCGGTCATATAAAATTATAGTCTAAAATAAATATCTACAAAAAAAAATATTTCCAAATATACATAAAAAAAACAAATAACTTCCAAGGTAACCCATGTTCTTTATGAATTCTAAGAGTTGATTTTAATTTCAAAACTCTTTTTTCCTCATTTATTTTATATTATTATATATCTTTTATTTCCACTTTTTCAATTATTTTTAAATAATTTTAAAATTTAAAATAAACTTTACGTTATATTATTTTTAATCATTTTTATTTCAAAATATTAAAAAATTTAATTATTTTTATTTTTATATAATTTATTTTTATCTTTATTATAATTTACATAAATATTTGCCCCTAGTATATATATACTAAGGGCTAACATGAATGCAAATATATATGTAATCTTTGAAATGATCTAAAATTAAAAATTAATTAAAATTCTTAGGTTGATAATAACTTAATCATAATTATTTACATTAAGATCTTCAATATGATATTAATCAATAGTATTAAAATAAGAAGAAATAAACACATGTATTTAAATAAAATTGTATTATCTGAACGTGAAAATGGTGATGGTTGAACGTAGGGTTTTTTTTTTGCATATATTATATTTAAAATAATTGAATGAAGGTTTAACATGAACGTGGGAGAGGGGGTTTATGTATTCTATTATGTATTATGCTTAAAATAATTTATTTTATATTATAGTTTTAGAAAATCACTATCAGAAAATTCCTTAGACATATATAATAGTATAAATATATATATAATAATATATATACACCTAACCCCTCCTATGGGAAATTCTAATATGCAACTTGGGTTTTTGTACAATTGCGATGTGGCATAATCTCTTTTTTTTTAAGTAATTTAATGTTGAAAAAAACAATATTTAACATTTTAACCAATCAAAAGTGTGTATAGAATCACATCATTAGTTACATACAACTAACCCATTTATGTCATAATCTTATTGGCTTAGGACCCATTGCATCTCATGCCCCTAAAACAAACTTTGTATATATAGTATAATATTATATATATCTATACTATATTATATGTGGGAGGAGCGTTTTGGTCGTCCTCCCAGCTATACTAAGATAAAAATATTACATGTAATTAAAATAAGAGGAAACTTATTATTTGGTTCCTTATTTTTTACTGAGTCAACGATTTGCTCCCTAATTTATTTTACATACATATTTGCATGTCCGTCAGGGCACGCAAAGCCCTTAATATATATATATATATATATTATATTAATTTAACTAAAAAAAATATTTTGATCCCTAAAAGTATACGAATTCAATAAGTCAATACTTGAGTTATCAAAGTATATGATTTTTTATATATTGGTAATCCTTTCTATGTTTTTTCGGTTATATTGGTAACATTTTATTACTATCAATGGTCATATTAATGATTACAATTTTAAGTCCTTTATTTCTATGTTATTAACATTTTGGTCCTTCAATTTATTTTTTGGTCATTGTGAGTTTTAAATGTAGACCATGTCATTGATAATTGCGATTTTCTAAAGGCTCATGAGTAATGAAATGAAATATACAATTCATTCCTTGAATTATAGTAATCATTAATGATTTGTTCTTGGGTCAAATTAAAAGATTAAAAAATAAAAATTTAATACAAAATAAAAAATAATAAAATATTATATTTTTTCTATATATATCATTTAAATGGAGAAAACACACATAGAGATTGTTTTAAGTGCAGTATAAAGTCCTTTCGTCCCAATAACTACATAATTTAAAATAAATAAAATTTATTTTTAAAGGTATTATTCTTTCAAATAAATTAATTTTTTAAAAAAATAATTATCTTATTTTTTATGTATTGTATATTGTTGAAATTATTTATCAAATTCAGCATAATTATTTGTTCCCTGAATTTGTAAAAGTTATTCTAATTGGGTCCCTGGATTTATTTTGTGGTCATTAAATTTCAGAGAGACCCAATCGTTGATGATTGCGATTCTTTAATAGCCGAGACATACATTTTACTTATTTAAGGAGTAAAGACTGATTCGTTTAATGATATAAAATCAAAGACGAGCTAGTAGGTTTTTTAAAATTTATGTGTTATTTACATTTTGGTCATTTCATTTCAATACATAAAGCAACTCCAATCTTCATTAGTCATTACAAATATTCACCTTTAGCGAAAATTCTATGATGATTTCATTATCATTTTATTTCATAAAACCACAACTAAACACCACAATTTCATTTCTTTATCTCTGTCTCATTCAATTATCAATTACCAATTCTACCCCCACACAATTTTATAAAACTCGTATAATTATTTCGACCAACTACAATCGTTACATACCATTTTATATAATTTTACATCTCATTTTTCTCATTACATGTCAAACAATCCAAACACCATTTATCATTCCATTTTCATTACAAACTTTTCTCATTCATTTCATTACATAGGCCCAGTTCGTTTCCGTTTTGATTATAATCAAAATAAACATGTTCGTTTACGTTTTTTTCCTGATTCAATTATAATCATGATTCTTAAATAATCAAACACACTCAATTACACTTATACCCCTATACATAAACCTATAATTACCTATACTCTAATACATTCAATCTCCAATCACAAAGGGCAAAATGGTCATTTCCATAAATATTGGGCCATTTTACAATTACTCATTATTGTGTAGGGCTAAAATGTTATTTTGCCCAAAATATTTAGGGATCAAATTGGCAATTTAGCAATTCTCTTACTCTCCCTGTTCCACGGTCGGTGACTCGCCGGAGATACCAAACAGTCCGACTCCGATTTTCAATTTCGAGTATGCTTCTCCATGTAGCCCTGATCTCCCTGTTCAAACCAAGCCCGCTTCCGATTTTCAATTTCGAGTATACTTCACAACCACAAACTATTTATTCTTTTTTTCCCCTCTTTTCAATTTTTAGAATTTTCTGGTTTTCCTCCCAATCATATTTTCTATCAACAGTTGTCAGCTCCAAATCTGAGAATGTGTAAATGATTTGAGTTTGAAGCATATGCAAAAGAGTGGAATCATAGGTTTGGTTGGGGTTTGAAGCAGATTTAAGAATTGTCACCTCCAGATCTGAGAACGTGTAAATGATTTGAAATTGAAGCATATGCAAAAGAGTGGAATCATAGGTTTGGTTGGGTTTGAATCAAATTTATGAATTAGACAGAAAATTATATGTACATCTATATACATCATTGAATTGAAGAAGACGACGAAGGATAAAGGTGAAAGAGAGAGAGAGAGAGTGACGAGAGATGAGAGAGGGAGAGTGTACAGCAATGTTTACTTGTACAGCAATGTTGTTCCGGCCGATGATGTTTGCCCCATCTTTGACAGGCAATTTCGGCACCGAAGCATCTTCTTCGAAATTTTGTGGAGGCGAGAGAGACAGCGAGAGAGACAGCGAGAGAGAGAGAGAGAGAGAGGAAAATTGAAGAAAATTGGAGAAATTTTTCGGGTCCGCCAGCTTCAACCTTTTCTCTCTCATCTAATGCGAATCGGTGCACCGATTTGCTTATTCGGTGCACCAATTTGCTTATTCGGTGCACCGATTTCGTAGGCAAAAAATGAAACGGTGCACCGATTCGGAAAAACATCCCCCAACCAACTCACAAAAATAATCAAGATTTCACGTTTTTCAAGGCAAACAGTAACATTTTTGTTTTTTTTCACAACAACAATCACATCCAAACACATTTTTATTATAATCAAATCACACCTTACTTTTTCTAACTTTTTCTTCCATTTATACCCCTATACAATTTATCAATTTCCTTACTTTTTATCCACCTACCACAATCATTACATACCCATTTTAATAATTTCACACAAATAATCAACAATCATCCAAACACCACTACAAAAATAATCAAATTTGATTATAATCAAAACATGATTATAATCAAAACAAATTCTAAAAAAAACGGAAACGAACTGACCCATAATATCATCATTTCATTACCAATCACAATCATTACATACCCTGCATGTGTTGAAATCATTTATCATTTTCATTACAAACTTTGGTCTTAATACTTTTTATTTGGAAAAAAAAATTTAGGTAATGTTCTTTATATCTTTGCTATAAAGTTCCTCTAATGACAAACTTAATTTACATTGTCTCCCGTCTATGATTGGTCATGTAAAAAAGTGTATTTAATATTCTCTCTCTATCATTATTGGTCATACATAAAATATTTCTCACGTGTCAAATATTGATTATGGAACCTTATAACAAAGATATAAAGAACTTTACATAAATCTTGCCCTTTTATTTAATGGATTGCCGATTTTAATAAAAAGAATTTATTGACATTATTTTTTAATAGACGACGAAAGTTGATTTTTGTTTTTCAAAATATTTATTTATTTATTGGCTATTACACTTCAACTTATTGAAACAAATGTCAATATAAAATATATATAAATAAATAAGTTGAAGTGTAATAGCCAATAAATATAAAAAAAATCTTGTTTCAAATATATATTTACAAGATGTAGATTTGTCATTTTTTATATTGTCCCCCGCGAGACAATATAAAAAATATATATATTTGATAAAAATATATGTTTCTGTTTCAAAAAAGGCTAGACAATATAAAAAATATATATATTTGATAAAAATATATTCCAATTAACATCTTGTTTCTGTTTTTACAAATTAAAACAAATCAACATCGATCGAGCCTTTTTCTTTTTTTACCAGAAAAGAATCAACTTTATTAAAGAGAACACAGAAGAAAAATACAAACACCAATGGAAGAATAAAAAACAAAAGCAACAAACAAAATAGATTTTGGTTGATTAAAGATTAATATACTATTTAGCTTATGAATGATGATGATCTGTGTGGTTAATAGTTAAAAGACTTACGATGGTCTAATTTCTTAATTTCGAGGTGTAAATGACAAATAAGTAAAACTTTCTATCTCATCTTGGCTAAGCAAAGTGACATTTTGGAATTAACTTCAATTTTTAGCCTTCTACCCAATACCCAACCCGGATATCCAAAAAATATAGCTACAGATCGAAGGACGTACGGTTCATTTTTATCTCTTTTGTACGGCCTCTTGTGATTTTTGTTGAATAATTACAATGAAAGTATGAAACCAATTATTTTGATTAGTAATTTGAAGGAAGATTTGTCTTTTCGGGAAAAATTAGAATTTACACTTTAATCTTTATGATTTAATTTGATGAAAACTCAATTGGACTCTCTTTCGTGGACGTTACTTGTTTAATTAGTAATTGTGATGAAACCAATTATATAAATAAATATTGTTAGAAGGAAAAAACTTAAGTAAGTTATTTTATATTTTTATTATAAGGTTCTTCTAATTATAAGTTTGATTTATATTTTTCTTATGATTGATCGATCATACAAAAAAGTGTATTTAATTTTCTCTTTACTATAATTAGTTATGCAGAAAATATTTGTCACGTGTCAAATGTTGATTGGGAAACTTTATAACAAAAATATAAAGAACTTTATCTAAATCTTGCCTCAGAAATCAAATGGTAGCTTCCTGAAACCCTAGTCTTCTAAAAGTGGGAAATGAATCCTCTCCATTATTTTTCTCACCATTTCCCTTCATTCTAGCCATCCAAAAAACATCAAACGGTTTCAGAAAATGCCACATCATAAAAACCTCACATTCCCCACATCAGCTCTCTTAAATAAGAAACCTCAACGTTGGCCAATAAAAAAAAATAGAACCATTAATAATAAGAAACTCCAACAGAGTCCCATCACAACCTTCACCCCCTCATGAATATCAAAATGTTTTATATAATTTATATAAAATTTTGTATATTTTTTTTACAAAATTAGTAACACTTTTTTTTTGTAAGGGTTAATTGTATAAGAAGAAATATTTAAAAAATTATATAATTATAATTATACAATAAATAATATAAATAAAAATTTATAATTAAAACTGTTTTATGACAAAAATATTTACAACTTGTATATAAACTATTTTGGCCAAATCTCTATTTTTGTCTTTAATATTTGTCTAAGATTCCATTTTAGTCCCGAAAGCTTTTATTTTGTCTTGATCCCCAGAGTTGCCAAGAAGTTTCAGTCATTTTCATCCAGTTTCTTCCACTAACAAAAGGAGAAAATTACAAAATGACCCTCAAGAAAGTGAGTTTTACCTAAAATTTCAAGTTTGATTATCTTCTTTCCTCATCTTCTTTACAGTTTTCAAGGTAGAGTCTCCAAAACATTTTTATTTTTGTGAAAATCAATTGAAATCCATTTTTTAAGCTTCTGTAGGGACTAAAGTGCATCTTTTTCCCAAAGTTTAGTATGTTTTGTAATTCTCGCATTGTTTCAACTTTGGTAAAATTAAATTTACCCCCCAAATACTCTTACAAAGTTCATTCAAGTCTCTGAAAGTTATGATGTAGGGACCCATATGAAGAAAATAAAAACTATTGGGGGTCATTTTGATTTTTTTCCTTTATCTCCTTTCTTTTTTTTCCTGGAAAGTGGATGAAAATGACTCAACAACTAATGGTGAAATTTCTTGACAGCTTTGGGTACCAAAACAGAATAAAAAAAGCTTTAGAGACTAAAACAAAATCTTGAATATTTTTGTCATAAAACAATTCTAATTATAAAATATTACTTACATACTATGAAGCATGGACACTTCATTTTGAGGGCTGTCGCCGTGTCAGAATCGTGTCAGTGTCCGACACCCGTACGACATCGACACAACACATATTCATAAATTTTAGAATATAAATCAATTTTTTATAACTTTAACATGACAGAAAAGAGAAAATAATAATAGATATGACATATATTATAAATAAAAAATTTAATTTTTAAATTTTTCATTAAAAATTATGAATATTTAATTATTTATATATATAAATATATGCCGTGTCGTGTCGCATAATTTTGAGAGTTTAACGTGTCGCTGTGTCCGTGTCCGTGTCATGTCCCGTGTCCGTGTGCGTGTCCATGCTTCATAGCTTACATAGTTACATTATGAATTATATAATTTTTTAAATATTTCTTCTAATACAATTAACCCTTAAAAAAATTGCTATTAATTTTGTTAAAAAGATATACAAAATCTTATATAAATTAAACAAAATCTTATATACAAGACTGCTGCATTGGTCAAAGCGGCGAATGTGTCTGTGGAATCTTACAGGCCCAGCCTGTTTGGGATAACAGAATTATATTGTAGCTTCCTGTACGTTTAATGAGATTATTATATTTAAGATTTGTTCAATTTATTCTCAATAGTATAATTTTATTTAGGTCAAAAACTTATTTTGATCCCTAATATTTTTTTATTTCTTTTTGGTTCTTAAAATTTCTTAAAAGTTTCATTATTGGTTCCTAGCTATTGAATATGATCATACCTCTCTCGTTTCATATCTAAATCCAATTAAATCAAAGCTACGAGTGAGATTTGATGAGTTTTTTCTTTACATAGTTGTAGTCAACGGAAAATGAGGTCAAATTGAACATGAAATCGGGCTAAAAAATGAGTCGTTTGTTTTTTGAATTTGATCATATCTCTTTTATTTCAAGTCTGAATGTAACAAAATCAGAGCTACAAGTTATTTTGACGAGCTCTTTCTTTGTCTAGTTGAGACCGTTGACAAATGAGGTCAATTAGTACTTTGAAATTTAATATTGATATTTTGACCAAACTCATTTTCAAATTATTATTTGACCTTGTTTGCCAACGGTCTCAATTGGATAGAGAAATAACTCGTCAAGAATAATTTATAACTCTGATTTCGTTGCATTCATACTTGAATTGAAAGAGATATGACAAAATTCATGAAACTAACAACTCATTTTCAGACACGATTTAACCTCATTTACCGATGACTCTAATCATGCAAAAAAGACATAAAAAAAAAACCATCAAATTTATATTATCATATTCAATAGATAATTTAGAGTCATATAAATTAGGCTTAAGTGCACTTTTGGTCCCAATACTATGACTAAGGTTTCAATTTGGTCCCATAACTATTTTTGTTGCAGATTTGGTCCCAAACCTTCGCAAAAAGTTTCACCGTTAGTCCCCTGGTCACTTCCGTCCAATTTTCGCCGTTAAGTGTGACGTGGCAGTCTGACTGGGATGCTGACGTGGCAAAATCAAATGAGATGGAGTAAGTTAGGATCAATATGTAACATTTCATAACTTCTCTGGACTGAACGCATAATTTTATCCCAAATGAATTGCCTTCTTCTTCTTCTTCTTCTGCGTTTTCTTCTCCTTGTTCATCCTCCAACTTCCACATTTTCCACCTTAACCTTGCTTCTTCTCTGGGCTTCCTTTTCCTTCCTCAGATCTCATCATCATCATCATCATAGATTCATAGTCTTACTCTTCTCTGTGTCTGAATCTGATTGTGAAAGAAAGAAATTTACTGCCACTGCCACTCCCACAATTACTGAAGAATCAAATCACTCATCAGTCACTCGCATTTCTCATCGGACATTGATTCTGGCTGCTCTCGAGCGACTTCTCACTTTTGTGGTGTGCCCTCTCTGCCGCCATGGCTAAGAAATCGGTGCAGCAGAGGGATTCGGCTTCTTCTTCCGACGAAGAAGACGATACCCACACCTTGATCGAGCAAAACGAGAGGAAGCCACCTACTCCCACATCCACCACAAACACCACCACATTCCACATGGAAAATCTCACTTCTCGAATAACAACAATACCACGTTTCGGCTCAAATTTCAACTTCAAGTTTCAAAAGAGGTACTTATTCGCTATTCTCCTTCTCGTTATTATCCTTTTCTACTTCGCCAATGTTCATACCACAGTCTTCCCCACCCACCTCTACTCGCAGAAGCTCGATTCCCTCTCCAATCAAATGAAGGAATCCGAGTTGCATGCTCTCTATCTCTTACGCCAACAACAATTAGGGCTTTTAGGTATTTGGAATCGAACGCTTAACGATTTGTCGTTGTCTTCTGTGAATTCGAGTTCTCAAACAGAATCGCGAAGAGGGTTTCGATTTGCAGATGGAGGATGAACAAGGAGAAGAAAACGCAGAAGAAGAAGAAGAAGAAGAAGGCAATTCATTTGGGATAAAATTATGCGTTCAGTCCAGAGAAGTTATGAAATGTTACATATTGATCCTAACTTACTCCATCTCATTTGATTTTGCCACGTCAGCATCCCAGTCAGACTGCCACGTCACACTTAACGGCGAAAATTGGACGGAAGTGACCAGGGGACTAACGGTGAAACTTTTTGCGAAGGTTTGGGACCAAATCTGCAACAAAAATAGTTATGGGACCAAATTGAAACCTTAGTCATAGTATTGGGACCAAAAGTGCACTTAAGCCTATAAATTAAATGCCAAAGGTGGAACTTTAACATCAACAAAATGTCTACAATTCTTGCATTGTTAATATTATGTTAATAACAACTCATAACATATATAACTATCACAACCAAACCCTATAGACACCTAATTAAGTTATATGCATGTATATATAGCCATGTATTCCCTAGTTAATTTACGGTGTGAAATTGCAAATTTCATATCTAGAAAATATTTCCATCCTAGATATATAAAATATTAAGTAAACATATAACCACATAAGATAAACAAAACAACGATATTTAAAGTCACATAAATTAAATGCCAAAGGTGGAACTTTAACATCAATTAATGTCTACAATTCTTGTTAATATTGTTTTAAGGATAAATTACATAAAAGGTCTATGTGGTTTGGCTCACTTACAGAAAGGGTCATTTTGGTTTTAAAAAAGTGATAAATAAGGGCTTGTGGTTTGCTCTGTTAACAAAAAAAGGTCTTATGAGGTATTTGCATCCAAAATTAACGGAATTAGAACAATCTACAACTCACGTGACCCATTTCTACATACTCAATCTCTAATTTCTCCTCCATTGTGCAGAAATTGAACCCTATCTCCACATCTTCGCGAACCTTAACTCTCATTCTCGTTATTTTCTTCCATTCTTGAACTCTAATCCTTAGAAATTAGGGATTAGGTATGTGAAAATGGGTCACATGAGTTACATATTGTCATAATTTCATTAGTTTTGAATGACAAATATCTCCTGAGATCGTTTTTGCTACCATAGCAAACCACAGACCCTTATTTGCCACTTTTTAAACCATACTGACCCTTTATGTAAATGGGTCAAAATCGAAGAGACTTTCTGTGTAATTTATCCTTATTTTAATAACAATTCATAACATATATAACTATCACAACCAAAAAATATATATATAGATATATGAGAATAAAGACTAACACTCATATTAAATGTTTTGTCCATTCTCGTCTCTATAAAAAAAACAATATATATATATATACACACCCCTGATTAAATTATAGGATTGTATGTGCGTGTATAACCATATGTGATCACTAGCTAATTTACGCCGTAAAACTACAAATTTCATATCTAGAAAATATTTCCATTGTAGATATATAAAATATGGGTTAGACAATAATGTAAAGTTTGATTTTTGACATGAGGTGTAATAAATTATGAGCCAATAAAATAATGACACGTGTAATGGTTAATTGTATGTAACTAGTAATGTGACTTAATACATAGTTAATCTCAATTAAATCAATATATTTTTAAACAATAAATCAAATTAAATGTTTTTAATAATAAAAACATCACTAATGTTATCCAAAATTAATTTTTTGACCAATATATACAAGTTAAAAATCATATAAAATAAATATATGGCTTAAGTAAATAAATTTAAAATTTTTTAGTAAAAGAATTGCGGCCCGATCGGGCCCGACCCGACCCCGGGTCTGACCGGGCTAGGTCTCAAGTCTAGCCAAAATCAGGCCCGGCCCGTGTGCATCCCTAAATAAACCATTATATTTTACAGCCAATGGACTTCATTATCCAATATCCATCCACTTTTATATTGTGCCTCATTCCATGTTTCTATTCTTAATAACTCATGTCTCTTTCTAACTACATAAAATCTGATAAACGCATACCAATATAAATTTTAAACGTGCCTATTTGAATTTGCAATTTATTTCAATATAAACGTATCTTCTCACAATATAAATTCACATATGAAGAAATCATAGGTGTAATAGACCATTCAAGCTCTTTAATCAAGTCTCAATCCATCAAAGTGAATCAAGGAGCATGGAAGGGCAGGAAGCTTTTAAAAGCCCATTAAACAAGCAGTCCAATGGTCTAATGTAATCCAATGAAGCCCCCATACTCAATTTGCTACAAATTATTCTTGGGATAACACCACTATCAACAACAGCAATAACTGAAATTAATCACATAAATAAAAAAGTGTAAACATAAAAATTGATTCTGGAAAGATACATCACTTAGCAACTCAGTACTTGAAAATCAAGATCATATACCTGAAAGTCATGGAACCTACTTTTGTCCTACAAGTTAGTCCTTCAACATAGGTGTAAGGGGCATGACTTTCAGGACTAAAATATATAAATTAGAAAAATAATCCAAAACTGCAATTCACTTTTCTCCCCCTAGAAAAATAAGTGGGGGATTGTTGGATATTATTATAAAATAATAATAATTAAAATTAAAACCCGTTTTTATTGTAAAATGAATGTTGCTCTTTTAATATTATGGGAGTGATGTTTTCTGTAAACGCTGGTTAATTGATGGTGGTTAAAAGCAATTGAAAGATAATTAATATATATATATACACGTTGGATGATGTGAATGTAATTTAAAGACAATTAATATATATATATACTATTAATGTTGGAGGAATATATATGACTAGAGGCTTTGCGTGCCCTAACGGGCACGCAAATATGTATATAAAATAAATGAGGGACTAAATCGTTAACTCAGTAAAAAAGAAGGGATCAAATAATAATTTTTCTCTTATTATTAATTTTGTATTATAGTTTTAAAATATGAACGACCAGAAAGGGGTGGAGCCATATAATATAAAATATGTTGATGAGTCCGTGTGTGTGCTGTGAGTGAAAATGATGAAGTTGTTCAATCTAAAAAATATTAGGTTAAGATATGTAATTTTATATATTTGGATAGAGAAAATGTGTGGGAGTGAGAGTCCTATCTATCATCTTAGTGCAGAGGTGATAGATTAAACAGACGAGTATTAGGTTGTTGTATCCTCGAAGTAACGCGTCTGTACGTACCCACTGCACTGGGTGATATGACTAAATCAACCCGTGAGAGGCGTGAATTATCTTAAAAAAGCGAGATATCCGTGGCTCAGTCCAGAACTACGCATTTCAGTTACTAACAGTTTGTTCTTGTCTCAGGTATTTCTCTTATTTTTAAGTAGCAACTCTAACGGGCATGACTTTCAAGGACTAAATATATAAATTAGAAAAATAATCCAAAACTGCAATTCAATTTTCTCCCCCTAGAAAGCCAATGTTCCGAAACTTACCCGAACTCTGGGCTTTGTAAAAGGCGTGAATTTCAAATTCTTGGCAAAATCAAAACGAAAAGCCTGCATTTGAAAAAGAAAAGATATGGAGGCTGAGACACATGTTGATTCCTCTCCCTCCTTCTCTCTCACCTTTCTCTCCTAGGGTTTTTCCCGTCCTTGAATGTTTCAAGGAGGGGTTGTCGTCGGCAACCCCTCCTCCCTCTTGCTCTTTTTTTTGTCTCCTTTTTGTAGAAGAGATTTTTCCTTCCCAGGTGAAGGTTTTCCCCTCTCAATAGTGTGAGAGGTTTTTTTGTTTTTGAAGATGTTTACAGAAGTTTTTTTCATCAGATTCGGACTCTAAGAGCACTCTGAAGATGATGATGAAGTCTTCAGAGATGATGACAATATTTCGACGCTCCCTAGATCTACAACAACCAGATGAAAGGGAAGATCTTTTACGAAGCCTTATTTAAGATCTGCGAGCATATTTTTTGTTGTTTATCTGGGTTTGTGTTGCTTTTTATTTTGCTCTGTTGAGATCTTTACTACCCACATGTGTTACCTGGGTGTGCTTGATCTCTTTCCTTCTGAAAATTAGGAAAATAGTATGTTGAAGATGGATTTTGTTCTTCCTTATTTTGGATCTCTCTGTATGATGGAGTTGCTAGATTTAGATTAGTGGGATGAATCTAAATCGTACCTGAGATTGAGCTGAAATCCATCGGAAGCTTATTGTACTGTTTAGTCCCTGGAATGCTGGAGAAAGTTACAACCTGCTGAGCTAACTGATTTGAGGCACACTCTCCTCCACCACCATACCCACATATTTATAGTGAAAAAAAAGGATTTATTAAAATATTAAATATAAATATGAAAGGTGGTATAAGGTGACACTATACTATCAATAGGATAGGACACTGATAGTTCAAGTTAGTCTCGCAGGTTGGGCCCTTTCCCTGTATGAGTTAAGAGTCAGACTGACCTATCACAAAATGACTCTATTACACCCACAAGTGAAATATAGCCGGATCCAATAATTAGACAATGGTTCAACATAAATTGGTAACTCAATATATAATATATATTAAAATTAACTCTTGTGATTAGTGCTAATCCACAATTAGGATTATTTGATAGAAATAATCCAACAATCTCCCACTTGGATAGCAATAATCAAAACAAGTTCAATCTGAATCAGAAAACAACTTATATATATTATGTCACCAATTAGTACCAAGTCTATCATGAATCAGAAATGAGATAATATACAAGACATTGAATCCGATAGGGAAAACAATGTAATAAATTTATAAACTCTCAATATCTGAAGATTGGATTTTAAAGTGGCATTAAGCCATACAGAATTCAGAAATAAGCCATCAAAACAGACATTGAATCCGATAGGGAAAACAATGTAATGACTTCCACATCTGAATTGCGGATCCTAAAATACCAGAATTCAGAAAAGAGACAATACAACACATTGAATCCGATAGGGAAAACAATGCCATAGAACTGAATCTACAAAGTCTCAACAACTGAATATGGATCCGAAATGGACGATATCCAACTGTACAGAATTCAGAAGTAAGTCAATAAAACAGACATTGAATCCGATAGGGAAAACAATGTAAAGACTTTAACAACTGAATTATAATCTAAGTTGGATTAAATTCCAACACTGCCTACTCAGACTCCCACTAAACCGATGCATCATGAAAGGGCTGCACAATACCCGTATGGGTGACATGATTGTGAAAAACTCCCATAGATATGCCCTTTGTCATCGGGTCTGCATGCATGAATATGTACAAGTTGAGTCTGAGATTCAGCAATCTTCTCTTATAAAATAGGAATTTTACATCATAATGTTTTGTTCGGCTTAAATTCCTGTGACCATGAGAGAAGCATAAAATAGAAGCATATCGCAATACATGGTCCGAGGAAGTGATATACATTTAATGATGCGCATCTTAGAAATCAACTTCCTAACCCATATAACTTGACAAGTAGTCTCATAACATGCGATATATATTCTGCTTCCACAATAGAGGTGGCTGTAGTTGTCTGTTTGACACTTTTCCACGAGACAGCCCCTCCAACACATAACAAACACGCAGCCTGACATAGATTTTAGATCATCTACTCAGCTAGCGCAATCTGTATCCGAGCAGCCGACAATTTAACTCGGATCAGATCTTTTGAAGGTCAACATGTGATTCTCAGTACCTTGTAGGTATTTCATGACCTTCACCACAGCTTTCCAATGATCCTTACTAGGATCGCTCAAGTATATACATGGTACACTTATAGTACAAGCTATATCTGGGCGAGTGCACACTTGAGCATTCATCAAAACACCAACAACAGAGGCAAGGATTTTTGCCATTTTAATCCTCTCAAGATTATTCTGAGGACACTGTAATTTGGAAAGCTTTCACCCTTTTGAATGGGTATTGAACATGGGGAATAAGAGTGCATTTAAATTTCTTGAGCACTCAATCAATGTAAGCTCCCTGAGACAAACCAAGAATGCCACAAGACCTATCACGGTGAATTTAAATCCCCAACACAAGTTTCACCCAAGGTCGTTCATACTGAAGTGGCTCAAAATATACACTTTGTCTCACTCAGGAGACATATGCTGCTGTTGGCTAGAAGGATAACATCATCAAGAATGATGAACTCCTTATCTATAGATTTCTGGAAGATGCACTGATCTGAAGTATTTTAACAAATTCATCAGACTTCAGATACAATAGCCTAGAGGCTTTTATCAATCCATAGATGGATCTATTTGATTTACAATCCATGTATGCTTTCTTTCAACACATCTTCCTTCAGATCTCCTTTTAAAAAGTTGTCTTTTCATCCATTTGGTGAAGCTCAAGATTAGAAGGTGTCACTAAGGCTATAATAATTCTGAAGGCATGTCTAGTAGACACTGATGAGAAGGTTTCATTATAGTAAATACCCTCTCTCTCTCTCTAATTGTAGCCTTTAGCCACAAGTCTAGCCTTATACATCTCTACTTCACCACTGACCCCATGTTTGGCCTTAAAGCCCCATTTACACCCAACCGGTTTGCCACCTTTGGGTAATCCATCAGATCCTTAACTTAATTATATTCCATGGAGGTCAATTCATCTCTCATAGACTCTAGCTACTAAGATGAACGCGAACAAGACACTACTTCCTGAAAGGAGATGGGATCTGAAAATGTCAGAAAACATCCGACTTAAATTCTTGTATATACACCATATAGTCATCTGGTATGGCTGGTTGGCGGATTCTTTGAGACCGCCTTAGAGGTATATCTCCACCTGTATCACCGGCGCCCTCGGTGTCAACTGCTGGTGTTAAACCTCACATTCTATACCTTGAGTGATAATTTCTACCATTGGTAAAGATAAAACTGATACAGGCATAGATGTGCTCTCATCTCTTAACTCAATCTGATGAGGCAACAAACTCCCACTATCTAGGTCATCTTCAAAAAATTATATGGCACAACATGATTCAATGACCCTAGTAGTGTGAGTGGGGACACTAGAATCTACTCCCTCTTGATCATGTACTATAACCAATGAAGAAACCACTAATTGATCTAGAATCAAGCTTCTTCAACTGAGGATTATATGCTTTCACTTCCGCCTTGCATCCCCAGACATGAAAGTACTTTAAACTGAGTTTTCTTCCCATGAAAATTGAGGTAAAGAAGAGTGAGTCAACATACTTCTTACTGTGTCCATTAAAGTTTATTTTCATCTCTCAACTAACTCATTTTGCTGGGGAACGCAAAATAACTGAGCCTCTATTCCACTTTCTCAAAGGGATAGAATGAAATGGACCAGGATCTTTGTCAGCTTTGGTGTATATATGTGTGCCACAATCATCACCACTCTTATCAGATCATACAGATTTACTATGTTCACCACCTCTTTCAGACTACATGCTTTTAATGCATTGACTTGCTTTAACTCAGGTGTAGTCTTAAGGGGAAAACTATTACATGTGGTGATTCAGACTTCTCTTAGAGAAACTCGATGTCCAATCTCATCTAAATATTAGATGATTATCACTGAACATTATTTAATGTCTAAATCTACTCTGGCAAACAAGGTGAACTAATTTCACAAATTTAGATGTAACCGCCTTGTGATCTCTAGTCTCAGCAAATACATTGTCTTAATTATCATCTAAATTCATTCCCTTTTTCACCTAGTGTCTTTTGAGGTCATACAAGATATTCTAGGGAGTTAGAATACTTCAATTTCAATGGCCCCACAACAATAATGCTAGCCTTTATAATGATATTTCTTTTCAAGACATGAATTATTTGGTTACTCCCTATGGTCTCAAGCATGGCACGATGTCCAAATTTCTTCCTTATCCAGGCAGAAGTAGTAACACGCTTACTAGCAAAAGCTCAAAAGATCAATTTCTTGAAAGAAGCACTAGATGCATTCTTATTCAATGACTCTTCCTTACAAGTCACAACTGAATTTATTTTGTTAACAATGCATTCTCCTTCTTGTAGGTTATCAGTAATTTTTAACATCTGAAACAATAGTGAGATAGATTCTAAGGTGCTCCAAAATATAGAATCATCTCTTCAACTGATTCCAACTGTTCTCAACTCATTGAAATGATAAATCAACTTTATCAGATGTTTTTATACTCATCAATCTTCATGTCTCATCACAACTTAACTTTGCAAGGAGAGACAAATATTGACATTTCAGGGTCTCATGAGGCTTGTAAACTTAAGCCCTATTGCCTTTAGAATAATTAAATACCCAGCGATACATCAAGGATCTCTCACTGATGGAAGTTCAATAATATATCCTATAACCATCAGACAAAACATTGATTGTTTCTTATCATTTCAAATGATAATACTTGTCAGCCACACTGACTAGACTTGACAATTAAATTCGCTGGTTTAGGCCTTTAAAGGGCTAAGTCGACCCATGTCATAGCAAGATATATCTTGAGGGACTATTTCCATTAATTACAATTAGGTCCCATTGAGAGCTTTTACCGCATTCAGTTGTACAAGCTTAGAAGCTGATATTGCCAATAGAAAACATTAATAATAATGCCCAGCAGAAATGTTTTCAACCAGAAAATAAGGCAATCTTGACTGAATACACGGATTGTTTACCATAATCCCGCCTAAGGGTCCCGAATTACAGTAAATCATGAAAAACTCTCGATGTCTGATATCTTGCCTCAAACAGAGTGTCTTTAGTACCTCTGCACCGATAGGGTGCTAGTGATGCTAAAACCACTAATTACACAGGTTGCACTAACAATGTCACACCGATAGGGGTATGTACATTACTAGTACAACTTTGGTCCCATGCAGAAACAACATTGTAATTGGACCCACGATAGGCGAGCACCCAATTACAAGTTGTTAATTTTTCCTAAACCAATTTCCATAACCAGAGGTCTCAAAAAATACATTAAAATTAATTTTGGGCATAATATGGAAATTTTTTGCATGCATAATATCGGATAATACAATCATGAGCATATGCCCAAGAGTATGACCATATTTTATCAATAACAGCTCAAGTATTATGCACAAAAATTTTCAACCCAAAATTCAAAGTTTAAGTGTCCCAAAATTAATAATTAACATTTTGAAAATTACCGAATTATTATTTCGAGTCCTCGAAAAATTATGGAAAAATGTCCAATAAATAGGAAATTCAATTTGGAGCAGACTGGGACCAAAACCGGCCGGAACGGCCGCCGGACGCCGCCGCACGCGCCGGCACGCGCCGGCGGTGCGACTGGGCGTCGCTGGAGGTCGATCATCTTCAACCTCCAGCCGCTGTCCGCCATTGTTGCGCGAATTCAAGCTTCGATTTCGTGCGATTTGGAGCTTTTCTCGGCTGGGTTTCGATTTCCTAACATCCTAGATGGATTTCCATGCAACTATTTCAAGTTTCAAGCTCCCAAAACACGAAATCGATGAACCCAAATTTTCAAAGTTTAGCCATTTTCGAATCTGGACATTAGGAGCTCATTTTCGAAAATTTCTTGAAGAGAAATGCTCTATAGGTGCCGATAATCAAAACCCATAAGATAGTTTCGAGCAACAAACATTAAACAGTGGCAAACCGAAGGAACAAAATCGCGATATGAACCCTAAAATGAGTTTTCGTGTTTCGCGATTTTCAGGGGCTATTTCATATGATTTCCAGCAATTGATACATGCTAAATATTCATCACATAGTATTTAACAAAACCCCTAAACAGATTACTCGATAAAATCATGCAAAAGTTCAGATTTGAAGCATCAAGATTGCAAAACCCTAACATGCGAAATTTCAAATTTTCCAACACATAAAGCAGCGATTTTTCAGCATCATAAACACATTAATCATCAAAGATTAACTATTCATCAATCAAACACAGGCTCTGATACCAATTGCTAGATTTAGATTAGTGGGATGAATCTAAATCGTACCTGAGATTGAGCTGAAATCCATCGGAAGCTTATTGTACTGTTTAGTCCCTGGAATGCTGGAGAAAGTTACAACCTGCTGAGCTAACTGATTTGAGGCACACTCTCCTCCACCACCATACCCACATATTTATAGTGAAAAAAAAGGATTTATTAAAATATTAAATATAAATATGAAAGGTGGTATAAGGTGACACTATACTATCAATAGGATAGGACACTGATAGTTCAAGTTAGTCTCGCAGGTTGGGCCCTTTCCCTGTATGAGTTAAGAGTCAGACTGACCTATCACAAAATGACTCTATTACACCCACAAGTGAAATATAGCCGGATCCAATAATTAGACAATGGTTCAACATAAATTGGTAACTCAATATATAATATATATTAAAATTAACTCTTGTGATTAGTGCTAATCCACAATTAGGATTATTTGATAGAAATAATCCAACAGGAGTTAGTTTAGTTTTATCTCTTAGTAGATTTATCTTGGGAGTTAAGGACCGCTTGTATTGGGTTTTATTTTCCTCTTGGTGGACTCCCCCTTCCCCCCGTTTCAACATTCATGTATAGAACGGGTGTGTATCTCTTTCTCTCATAGCTTGTCATGAATTGACGGAAAGAAAAAAAAGAAAAGATATGAGAGGAAGTTAAGCGCAATAGGCGAAAGTAGCAGAGGGAAGCAGCGATGGCTGAAATTGCAGAAACCATTTCGACATATATTAAATTGTGATGGCTGAAATATATATTTTTTTATCTTTGATTTTTTTTTTTAAATTCTATTTTACAGTGAAAATATATTTTTATATTTAGTTTTCTTATAAATGTTGTCTTCAGTTTACTTGTAAATGTCAATCATTTTTTTTTCTCAAACGATATTAATGGAGATTAAATAATTGATATTTATAAGATGAAGTGCATTTCTTTAATCACGTAATTTTTGTTTAGCTCTCAATTTAGTTTCATACTTATTTTTGTTGCACTTTCAATCTTATATATATTGTTCAGGTTGCAGACTTGGTCTCGTATTACTTTTGGTCTCATATATATCATTCAGTCTGATTACAAAATTAGTCTCATATCATTTAGTCGGTTACATAATTGATCTCATATCTTTTGGTCAGATGCAGAATTGGTCTCATATCTTTGAATCAGGTGGGACATATGGTGAAAATTTTTGCAAGGATATGAAATCAATTCTGCAATATATGACCAAAAGTGACATGGGACCAAATCTGCAACTTGAGCAAAAGTAATAGGACCAAAAGTGCAACAATAAAAGTTATGGAATTAAATTAAGATCTGAGTAAAAATTACGAGACAAAAAAAGTAAGTTTTTTCTTATAATTTTTTTCTTATAAACAAGGGAAATATATTAGATAAAAGCCCGATGACACTTGCAATCGTTCAAATATTTCAAAACTGAAACAACAAAAGAAGCATAAAAAGTAAATCTTGTTGAACTATTAGGGGATTGCGCAAAAATAAATCATATACGAAAAATATATTGAGGACAAACTGATCCTATAAAGAATAATGAGAGACTGCACTGTCCTTTGAAGATTATATTGATAAAAAGTCATTATTAAAGAAAGGCTAAAGTCCTATTTTGGTCCCTCAGTTATGCTCAATGTTTCAAATTGGTCCCTCGGTTATTTTTCGTTCCAAATTGGTCCTCAATTTTCCAAAATTTGGCACAGTTGGTCCCTCAAACGTTTTCCATCCATTATCTGCTAAAAAAGGGAAAAATAAACTTTCATCCCCCAAAAGTTTTATTTTCTTATATTAAGGTCCTTTTCTTTTTATATAATAGGGTCAAAACGTAAGAAAAAGAAATAAATTAAGATTTTAAATGAATTTGCCGAAAAACAATTTTTTTTTCTCAATCTCTCTCCATTCATGCTTTGGTTTCAAATTTCTTTGAATCCTTGTCTTCCTCCTCTGGATCGATTTTCTTCGACCCATTGAGCTTAAATTGCTACCATTGTACTCTGGACATTGAACATTTCTCGCTTTAGTGATCCTATCTTGCAAGAAATGGGACTTTTACGAAACTCCCATTTAAAGTAGAAGCAGCACCATTGCCCGTCTGTCTCCTAAGCCCTCCTAGATTGGAAAGCCCCTGAAGCTTCATCTGTGGCAGCCGAATTCGTGGTAACTTGGCATCAATTCCTAAATCTGATCAATTGGTTCAGTGCGGATATTGTGGATGATGATGTTGGAAACGTATTGGAGTGTGATTCAGCCGTGGCCGGTGATCTGAATATTTGCGTCGCGGTCGTCGACGATTTTGAAGCTGTTGAAGATGAGTTCATGGAAGAGGGTGATGGTCATGCTACCGGAAAAGATGATCGAGAGGGGTTCGTCTTAGATGACAGCATGTCGGAGAGTGCTCGAAGTTGGGTTTGCTGGGTCGTTGTCGGAGGAGTCACGTAGATCTTGCCGCCGACGGCATCTTTGCCGAACCCAATGAGCAATCGGCGAGTTTTTGGCAGTTTGAGGACCAGTTTGGGTCGCAACGGCAGCAGTCATCGATGGGGTTTTCGGTGAGGCAGTTTGTGCTCTAGAGAGAGAGAGAGAGAGAGAGAGAGAGAGAGAGAGATTTGCCTAATGTTCAATAAAAAATAAAAAGAAGTTATTTTATTAGTAAACTTTTTAACTAATATTTTGAGTAATTTAAAATAAAGAGAGAGAGAGAGAGAGAGAGAGAGAGAGAGAGAGAGAGAGAGAGAGAGAGAGAGAGAGAGAGAGAGAGAGAGAGNGACCAACTGTGTCAACTTTTGAAAAAGTGAGGGTCCAATATGGAACGAAAAATAACTGAGGAACCAATTTAAAACAATAAGCATAATTGAGGGACCAAAATAGGACTTTTGCCTTAAAGAAATAAAAATATATATTCTGATGATATATAAAAGAAGCAACGTAACTTACCTTTTATTAATATAATTATTTATTTTATCAGAGTTGGAGGAGGGAAGAGTCGAACCCTTGCCATGAGCATTGGAGAATCAGAATTATTACCACTAAGCTACAAATTGTTTCCTCTTATGTATATATTTTTTTTTACAAAATATTTTTTTATTGTAAAAAATATATATTATTATTTTTATTAATTGTATATTAAAATTTAATAAAACATATACTTAATCTCAATTAAATCAATATTTTTTAGTAAATAAATTAAATTAAATATCTTTATCAATAAAAGCATCATTAAAGTGATTTATAATTAATTTTTTATCTATATATACAAATTAAAAAATATAAATATATAAATTAATTTAAAAATTGGCCTAACCAAACTTGACTGGAAATCTTAAAAGAAATTATATAAAATATACAATTCAGCCCAAAATATATACAATTCAATCCCTGAATTTTGTAGGACCAAACTGACCATTTAACCTATGAAATTTTACATAACTAATTTTCATTACTTAGAGATAAATTATTTGATCTATGAATTTGTAAAAATTATTCTACTTTTGTCCCTGAATGTATTTTTTAGTCATTAAATTTGAGAGAGACTCGACTGTTGCTAATTTCTATATTTTTAGGATAATTCACTTAAATTGATACAAAATCATGAACCAAATATTAGATTTTGTAGAATTTTTATGATATTAATATTTTGATTCTTCAATTTATTTTGTGGTTATTGAATTTCAGGGAGAGACCCGATTGTTGATGATTTCAATTTTCTATTGGCCCATACTTATATTTTACACATTTTAAGAATCGATTCATAGGATCAAGACAAAATCATTAACCAAATTGTACGTTTCCAAGAATTTTCATGTTATTTGCATTTTGGTCCCATCATCTCATTTACATAAAGCATCTCAAACCTTCATTCCAAAATTTATCATTAACACAAATTCCAAGACAATTTCATTACTATTTCATTCTATTAGCTCTTGATGTGTGAAAACATGCTTGCTCTGAACTTTACTTACATCATCTTGAGCATAGTCTTTCGTCTTAATACTTTTTATTTAATGGATTGCCGATTTGAGTAAAAAGAATTTATTGACATTATTTTTTAATTGGCAAAAAAGGTTTATTTTTTTTTTCAAAAGATTTATTTATTTATGTATTGGCTATTACACTTCAACTTATTGAAACAAATGTCAATAACCCATTTCTCAATGCAGTATGTATTCTAAATTTTTTCATTCTGCGATGACTCAACGAAGAATTCAGAATAGAGTAGTGCAAATGAAGAATAAAGAAGACAACTAGGTATACGACTATGCAGAGATCGAAAACATGGCAATCAATCATGTTAAAACGTGTACTCTGCTACTGATCTTCCTTCCCTTTCTGAAGTTGGTTCCTTCCTAGACCCTCTTGAGTCTTGACATCCCCACCTTGACAGATCAACATCAATGTCATCTTCAGTCTCCTTTCAGTAATCAAGAAATTGAAGATGCTCTTTTCCAAATGAAGGCTGATAAATGTCCAGGACCATATGGAGTCTTTGTGCTCTTCTTTCAGAGATTCTGGGCAACAATAAAAGATAATTTTTTCTCTGCAATGTGGTGCAAAAAATAATCTCTAAATTCATGGTCAACAGACTTCAATCAATTCTTCAAGACTTGATAACACCTGATCAAAATGGATTCATTAAAGGCAAAAGTATAAATTATAATATCTTCCTTGCCTCTGAACTCATGGCTTACATCCATAAAGCAATGAAGGTGAAAAAAACATTGGTATGCTTTGAAACTTGATATTTCGAAAGCTTATGATCGTCTTTCTTGGAATTTTATTGAGGTTGTTCTCGTCAAGATGCAGTTTTCTAGTCATTGGACTCAACTTAATAAACAATGTTTCTCAACTGTCAGCTATACTGTTTTGCTTGATGGTCACATTGAGGATCTTTCATTCCTCAAAGAGGTGTTAGACAAGGCGACCCTCTCTATTTTTATCTCTTTCTTTTGTGCTCCAACATTCTTTCTTGCCTGTTGCATAAATTAGAAAGGGACAATAAGATAAAGGGGATCCAATTTTCCCATAAAGGCCCAAAGATCCATCATCTTATGTATGCGGATGACACCATTTTATTTTTTGAAGGTACTTCTCAAGCATGTGCCGCTATAAAGCAAACTCTTGAGGAATATGGCTTCATGGCTGGACAAGATATCAATTAGAAGAATTCTAGAATAGTTTTCAGCCCAAACACTCTGCGTGCTTTTAAAAAATTCCTAGCTTCTACTTCTAATGTTTCTTACAAGCCGCATTTGGGTAAATATCTTGGGGTCTATGTAGATAGTGAGTTGAAAAATTATAATTTCATTGAAATGACTAAGAAGATATCTCAAAGACTCAGTGGATGGAAAGCAAAGTTGCTCACGCAAGCAAGTAGACTTCAACTCATCAAATCAGTTCTCTCGAGCACTCCTTTATACAGAATGGACTCTTTCTCATTACCCAAAAAATACATTACTCAGATGAATTCTATGATGATAAACTTTTTTTGGGGATTTAAAGGTGAAAAATTTGCAATGCACCTTCTTCACAAAAATCTTTTGCTGAAACCTAAGTTGGCAGGAGGGTTAGGCATAAGATCTTTTGAGATTGTTAACCAAGCTATGTTGGCGAAGAAATTTTGGAGACTCCTTCACCACCCCTCAACTCTCTTCAGTCAATGGACTTCTGCAAAATACTTCAAAGGTAACTTAGAAAGTCTACCAAAAACTACCTCTCAACCCTCTCTAGCTTGGAAAAGTCTCCAAAATGCTATGTCGCTCATCAAAAATCATGTGTGGTGGCATATTGGTAACGGAGACAGTGTCAACCTCCCTTCTCCTTTTTGGTGGCAACCAATCTCCCCCAATACAAACCTCCAAGTTAAAGATCTCATTAATCAAGATACATGGAGTTGGCAGAAAAACTTATTGGGATCTCATTTCAGCTCAACAGATCAACAATCCATTTTATAGGTTCCTCTCTCAATGTTTCCAACTAAAGATAGTCTTCAGTGGATTCATTCATCAGATGGAAACTACAAAGTGTCCTCAGGATACAATTTGCTTCTTCTTCAACAAGAAGCTATTGAGGCCCCCTCCCATCAAAGCCCTTCTTTGATGTGGGATCAATTTTGGCGCCTAAAAATGCCTCCAAAGTTTCTTCTTTTTATTTGGAAGCTCCTTCACAAAAGTATTTCTACTTCAGAGATTCTGCAGAAACATCATCTCAACATCCCACAAACTTGTCAATTTTGTAATTCGAAAGATGAATCTTTAGCTCATCAGAGCTACAACTATCCACTTCAGAGAACAACATGGACTTAGTTAAATGGGTCCAAGATAAACTTTCTTATTTTCTTGATTAACAAAGACTACTCAAACTTTACTTGCTTCCACTTTATCATCATTTTACATACTATTTGGAAAGCTAGAAATTCCATGCTTCATCAGCAAAAGAAGTGGACTCCTATCCAACTCATTCAGTACAGTAGACACCAGTTGGATTGCACTACAACTGCCTATGCAGCAATTCCTCAACTCATCTCATCTCATTAAAGAAAAACAAAAGCAACAAACAAAATAGATTTTGGTTAATTAAAGATTAATCTACTATTTTAGCTTATGAATGATGATGATGTGTAGGGGTGTACACGGGCCGTGCTGAGCCGGGTTTCTGGGTGAGTGTGTGTGTGTGGGTGAGTGTGTGTGTGAGAGAGAGGGAGAGAGAGTGTGTGAGAGAGAGAGAGAGAAAGAAAGGGAGGTGTGCTATGAAGAATAGACAATTTTGGTAGCGTATCGCGTCCGTGTCTGACACTTGTACGACATCCACACAACACATATTCATAAGTTTTAGAATATAAAATCAATTTTTTGTGATTTTATTATGTCAAACAATAGAAAATAATATCACACAAGATATATAATATCAATAGATATTGTAATTTTTAAATTTTTCATAAAAAATGTGGATATTTAATTATTTTTATATATAAATATATGCCGTGTCGTGTCGTATAATTTTAAGAATCTAGCGTGTCAGTGTGTCCGTGTCCTTGTCGTGTCGCGTGTCCGTGTTAGTGTCCATGCTTCCTAGGAGGTGTGTGTGAAAAAGAAAAAAAAAATTGATAAAAAATGGTAGATAGAGAGAAAAAATTATAACTGTAATAATAAATGAGGGTATGTAAAATTTCTATTTTGCCTAATTGTCTTTTTTTATATTTGTATTAGAGTGTATGTAAATATAGGTATATGAGTATGGATAGTTTAGGGCTTGTTTGGAAGACTAAAAATCCTAATCTTATCTTATTCAATCATCATCTCATCTTAGGATTAGATGAACAGTAATGGTTGGATGTTTTTTTGAGCCTTCATCTCATCTCATCTCATTCACATCATCATCTCATCCACAACATCATTTCATTTTCTCTTACATTTACTAAACTATCCCTACTCATATACANAATGTTGTTATTTTTCTTAGTCTCAATATTCTTCTATTTGTCTTGAGTAAAATATACAATTGAATCCTTAAATTATTTTTTAAGTTACAATCTTCTATTCTCGTTACAATATTCTCTTCACTTTTATAAGCATTTTGATCCTCAAACTATGAGCTCAGTTTCCTTGGCTCCTAAAACTATTTTTTGTTTAGTTTCTTTTCCTCAAACTATGCAATTAGTTTCATTTTGGTCCTCAAACTATTTTTTGTTCTATATTCATGTCCAAAATCATCCGATGATTATACGTTGCGGATAATGGAGAAATAACGGTTACTTTTTGGTTGGAAAAATACACAAGTTTTCATATGTCAGTTATTTTTTTTTTGTTCGAATCATGGGTAGCCAAAAAATTGCAATGTTGTTTTGTTTTTTATTGTCTCAATTTTCTTCTATTTGTTTCGGTCATAAAACTATTTATGGTTAGATTTTTTATTCAAATTACGAGATGAGTTGCATTTTGGTCCACAAAATATTTGTTATATTTTGTAGTCCAAATTGCAACATTCCTATATGTTTTTTACTATTATACAATTCTATCCATACTTTTTTTCAATATATTTTATGAAGTTTTGTGTAAAATTAAAATGAGTTAAAATAATTTTTTATCTTCCAATTTATTGACATTGTTGCTAGCCTGATCCTTAAACTATGAGATTAGTTTCGTTTCAGTAATAAAACTATTTCTGGTCTTATTTTGTTTATCAAACTACGAGATTAATTATGGACCGATTCATTGGGTCGATACAAAGTTGTGGACCAAATTGTATGTTTACAATAATTTTCATGTTATTTGCATTCTAGTCCCCAAACTATTTTTTATTATTTTTTGGTCGTTGAATTTCATAAATAGACCCGATTATTGATGGCTAGGATTTTCTACGGTCCCCAAGTTATCATTTACACATGTTAGGGATCAATTAATTTGACCGATTCAAATTTATGGACCAAATTGTAATCTTAAAATAATTTTAATATTATTTTCATTTTGGTCCATAATCTCATCCAATGAGATGGACTCTAAACCCTTCATCCAAAAATATCTCATCCTCACGCTTTCCAAAAGCATCTAATCTCAATATCATCCCATCCAATCTACCACTAAACATCTATCATCTCAATCTCATTTCATTATTTCTTACTGATAAACTGGAAAATGACTGGCACTTACCTAGTTCACCGGAGAGGGCTGCGAGAGCCAAGTGTTGAGCAAGAACCTGCAAAAGCTTCACAGGGGGGCCCTGCGAAGTGTACTCCGACGCTCAAGTTAGTAAGAGAGTGATAAGAGAGTAAGAGAATTTGAGAGTGTAAGAAGTAGCTAACCTTGAACTGGTAAGATAGGCTCTATTTATAGAGCAGGGAGGAGAGAGGTGGCCAGCGCGCGGGGCGGACCACGTAGTTGGACACGATCTCCACCAGCGAAGATGGTGGAGACCGAGATTTGCGGAACAAGGCAATCGTGGGTGATTGCGTGTTGTGTCTGTAGGCGGGCGCCTAGAGACTGGAGATCGTGGGTGAGCTGGTTCGCAGCCCACGATCTCTCGTAACGTGGATTGCGGAGCAGGGTGATCGTGGGTGGCCACGTGTCATTTGGGGGACGGCCGCCATGACCCAGGATGGATCATGAACGCCCCGAAGTGTGTTTAGGGCGCCCGATTGACTCGAGGGCGCTTCACGAGGGCTGTTTAGGCGTACGCCCAAATAGTGATGTATCACAAGTCCCTCCTTAAAGAAGTCTACGGGCGCGTTCGCCGTAGTTTTCCTTAAGGCGTGCGATGGGATCCGTGTTTGGTCAGTGAAA
>QANZ01047881.1:0-48788 GCA_003254925.1 Chamaecrista fasciculata
ATTTCAAGGTAATATTTCGAATATAATCGATAAGCATTTCATTGTGTAATAATTAATTAGAAAAATACCCTTTTTACCTCTAACGTTTACGGTAATTTTCAGTTATTAATTGATAACTCTAATAATTTAGAGTTATTTGGTCATAATCTCAAGTTATTTCGGGGCTTTTATCCATGTTTTATTTATTAATGAAGCTTATTAAGTGAGTATTTAGTGTTTTATTAGTTATCGATGTTTATTTTTTAGTTTTAAGTTTAGTTTGACTTATTTTCGTTTTATATTTTCCAAGTTAATCAACGATTTCGGGCACCAAATTTATTGAGTTTTTAATGTTTCAGGACCTTGTATTGAAGCTTAAAATGCCTAGATGATGTTGAGAGGTCCGGGGTGCTCCGTATGAAGCGAATCGGGGTCAAAATGAAGATTTTAGTGCTGCTGAAAAATCCTCCTCGCCTAGGCGCCCATTCGAGCGCCTAGGCGCCCTGTCCTGTGCCAGCTAGGATTAATGAAGACATCTCGCCTAGGCGAGGTGCAGCTCGCCTAGGCGAGTCGCGACAGCTTTTAGCGATTTTTGGGACAGATTCGGATCATTCTTCGAAGAGGCACTGAAGGAGGCGCAAGAGACGAACCCTAGAGCGAAAGTAGAGTGCGAAATTGCTGGGTAAGCTTGGATTCTCGCTTGGGAAGCACGATTTTGGTGGATTTAGGTGAAGAAAGTGAAGATTGGGAGCTTCTCTCTTAGGGTTTCTTCTCTTTTCTTCTATTTTCTTCCTCTTTGTTTCATCATGATTGTTGATTTCTTTTGTTTTGGGATGTTAAGCTAAACTTTATAGTTCTCTAGGATTAGAACTTCTTAGCAATGTGGGTTAATTAATTGTTTACTTTTGATTATGGATGTTGTTGATGTTAAAGTTCAATTAATGAGTATTATGTTTTCTCCTTCTTTGTGTGGCCACCAATGTTGGGGATTCTTATGAATTGCTTTGATTTAAGCTTGAAAGAGATTAATTGAAGCTAGGTCTTGCATTGATTGCCTCTAGATTTCATTCTCTAATGGAATTTGTTAATAGGATAGACATATACCTATTAGCCTAGGGGAACCCAATTGAACTTGAACTTAATGCATTGATATAGTTGGTTCACCATAAAAATATAGGTGAGTTAATTAGATTCAAGAGGCTTATAATTGACTGAAAGGTAATTATAGATAATTAAGAGTTCAGTGTTAGCTTTGCCATTATCGTAAATCCATATTCAGAGTAGTTAATTAGTTAAGTGAAATTGCTAAGAAGGGATAATCCTAGGGAAGTCTTTTATACTTGAATTCTAGGAAGTTCTTTCGGTGTTCAATTTGGAACCTGTTTATTGCAATTTTTTTTTATTCAGTTGAATCTTTTATCGGAATTTGGTTGCTTAGATTAAATGAATCGCTATAGCCTGTGTTTAGAGTGAATTCGCAAGAAAGTTCTCGGTGGGACGATACCCGGTGCTTAAGTTTTTATGCTACTTCGGTAGTGTACGCTTGCACTTGGGCTTATAAATTTAAAACTTGCTTTAAAAAGAAATAACCCAACAAATAGTTTGGGTTAATAGACATATGTGTTTTAATGATATGTTATATTTCAATGCTATTATATCTCTCTTTCATGATGAATTACACAAAACATTCTATTTATTAACTATTTAGTTTTATTTCTCTTTCGCATATATCTCAATTTTTAAACAGATCACACTTACATCTCTTTTTCAAAATCAAGTACACAAAACAATCTATATATCAACTTTTCAGAACTTATATCCAGACTAGACATATCTATATATCAAGTTTCAAGTATACCAAACCGTAATTCCAGTAACAACCTGAAAAACAGGGTAATCTAATATAAATTTAAACAGTTGAATGTTACCATATCTCATTTATCAGTTTAGCATTACAAATCTAATTTATAACTTAGTCCTGTTTCACAAAATGGCATTAGTGATCAAGTATTATAATCACGCTTAATTTTTCCTATTTATTAAGATGCAGATTTCAATAATGGCTAAGTTCCTTTACCAAGCTTTAAATGTAGCAGAATATGTGAGACAGTTCACTATTGGTGAATATACTCTTCATATTCTCCCTGTCAATAAGATAAGTCAAGAATTTAATTAGGAATCATCAATGGTGTTATAAGTTAATACACCTGGGTTTTTGCGTTTTCGGGAAAAGTTAACCTTCAATTTGAAATAAATGTCAGATAGTAAATGCATTGTTATCTGGAGAATTATATTAATTGTCAACAACATTCCAATGTTTCTTCACAAAGGCATAAATATAAGATACAATGTTTTAAACCATTTGTGAACCAGAAGATATTTGAAACAAATTTTAAAAGGATTAGTTATAATTTCTGACACATTGTTGTAATTTAAGTGAGCGCAATATCCTAAACTTGTTTTTCTTAGTATGAGATTTGAGACAGTTCACTATTGGTGAATATATTCTTCATATTCTCTCTGTCAATTAGATAAGTCAAGAATTCAATTAGGAATCATCAATGGTGTTATAAGTTAATACACCTAGGTTTTTGCGTTTTCTGGAATAGTTAACCTTTAATTTAAAATAAAGGCTTAAGTGCACTTTTGGTCCCATAACTATGACAAAGGTTTCATTTTGGTCCCATAACTTTTTTTGTTGCAATTTTGGTCCCATAACTATAACAAAGGTTTCATTTTAGTCCCATAACTTTTTTTGTTGCAATTTTGGTCCCATAACTTCTCAAAAGGTTCCACCGTTAGTCCCTTGGTGAATTCCATCCATATTTAGCCGTTAAGTATGACGTGGCATAGTAACTAGGATCATGATGTGGCAAAATAAGATGAAGTGGACTGAAATAGGAACTATATGCAACATATTAAAACTTATATATACCCAACCACCATATATACAAAGAGTGGTACTGATAGGGACCAATCTGGTGGGAAGAAGAGACTTCAAGCAGAAGGCACCGACGAAGTCGATGGGATCCTCAGCCAGAGTCGAACGACCAAAGCGGCGGCGACGATAAATCGGGAAGCGGAACGAGGAAGAGGAAGTCCCGTTGGGCTGACGAGGAAGAGGAAGTATCACTCTTTGTATATATTGTGGTTGGGTATAGATAAGTTTTAATATGTTGCATATAGATCCTATTTCAGTCCATTTCATCTTATTTTGCCACATCATGATCCTAGTCACTATGCCACGTCATACTTAACGGCTAAATATGGATGGAATTCACCAAGGGACTAACGGTGGAACCTTTTGAGAAGTTATGAGACCAAAATTGCAACAAAAAAAGTTATGGGACCAAAATGAAACCTTTGTCATAGTTATGGGACCAAAATTGCAACAAAAAAAGTTATGGGACCAAAATGAAACCTTTGTAATAGTTATGGGACCAAAATTGTAACAAAAAAAGTTATGGGACCAAAATGAAACCTTTATCATAGTTATGGGATCAAAAGTGCACTTAAGCCTAAAATAAATGTCAGATAGTATTTGCATTGTTATCTGGAGACTTATATTAAGTGTCATCTACATTCCAATATTTATTGACAAAGCCATAAATATAAGATACAATGTTTTTAACCATTTGTCAACGAGAAGATATTTTAAACAAATTTTAAAAGGATTAGTTATAAATTTTGACACTTTGCTGTAATTTAAGTGAGCACAATATCCTAAATTTGTTTTCCTATTGCATTTTTTGGAAATATAAAACATGTTTTTCTTATATCCAGACTAGACATATCTATATATCAAGTTTTAAGTATACCAAACCGTAAATCCAGTAGCAACCTAAAAAACAGGGTAATCTCATATAAATTTAAACGGTTGAATTTTACCAGATCTCATTTATCAGTTTAGCATTACAAATCTAATTTATAACTCAGTCCTGTTTCACAAAATGGCATTAGTGATGAAGTATCATAATCAAGCTTAATTTTTCCTATTTATAAAGATGCAGATTTCAATAATGGCTAAGTTCCTTTACCAACCTTTAAATGTAGTAGGATATGTGAGACAATTCACTATTGGTGAATATACTCTTCATATTCTCCCTGTCAATAAGATAAGTCAAGAATTTAATTAGGAATCATCAATGGTGTTATAAGTTAATACACCTGGGTTTTTGCGTTTTTTGAAATAGTTAACCTTCAATTTGAAATAAATGTCAGCTAGAATATGCATTGTTATCTGGAGAATTATATTAAGTGTCAACTACATTCCAATATTTCTTCACAAAGGCATAAATATAAGATACAATGTTTTAAACCATTTGTGAACCAGAAGATATTTGAAACAAATTTTAAAAGGATTAGTTATAAATTCTGACACATTGTTGTAATTTAAGTGAGCACAATATCCTAAACGTGTTTTTCTTAGTATGAGATTTGTGACAGTTCACTATTGGTGAATATACTCTTCATATTCTCTCTGTCAATTAGATAAGTCAAGAATTCAATTAGGAATCATCAATGGTGTTATAAGTTAATACACCTGGGTTTTTGCGTTTTCTGGAATAGTTAACCTTTAATTTAAAATAAATGTCAGATAGTAATTTAAGTGAGCACAATATCCTTTAATTTTAAACAAATTTTAAAAGGATTAGTCATAAATTCTGACACTTTGCTGTAATTTAAGTGAGCACAATATCCTAAATTTGTTTTCCTATTGCATTTTTTGGAAATATAAAACGTGTTTTTCTTATTCATCATTTATGTAAATGCATTTTTCGAAGAACCTCTTTATTCAGTCTATATCTTAATGGGGAATATCAATATTATTTTCGGTATCTACTTAATTTTTTGGGTAAACTAAGCTTCATTAGTTGTGTTGTTTTTCTCCATATATTTATAAATGTACTGTGTTTTTTATTTTCTATTGTATCATCTATACTTTTTGCTTATTGTTTAAATCATTGCTGAATTTTGCTTCTACTGTTAGATTTTGCAATATGGAGCAAATATATGATGATGTAGAAGATTTACACTCCTTAACCAAGGATTGGGCAATAAAGGTCAGAATTGTTCACTTATGGAAGACTTCTGCAATTTTAAGTTCTTCTGACGACTACAGTTTGGAAATGATTCTTTGTGATCATCAGGTAAATTTTAAATTCTTTCTTATCATTATGGTTCTAAACAATGGAAATCACTACAGTTTTTGATATATCTATCTTAATTTTGTGCACTTTATTTCAGGGTGACTGTATTCATGTTGTTGTTAGTAAAAAGCTGTTAACTAATGTTAATTTCGATCTAAAGAGTGGAAAAGTGATTGTTGTGTCTAATTTCACGCTGGTATCAAACCTTCGAAGGTACAGGACATGCATGCATCTCTTCAAAATAAGGTTTAAAGACAGTACAGTTGGTATGATCATGGAAGTGTTGGAGATTGTTGTTGGAGATTGTGCCCTGGGGCCAATCATTTTATAGATATGTTGAGAACATATCAATTAATTTATGGAGATAAATTAATGGTTATCATATTATTAGCATGTTTACTATGATAACAATCCGTGATTAATTATGAGATAATTAATCTAAACTGTCCCTGGTCGCTCATTCAAGTGGGAGCTTGAACTGAACTAAGACCAGCATGACCTCGGTGCATGAGATGCACGCACTAGATGCTGGGACGAGAGTCATGGTGCAATTACGTAAGGTGGTTACGAGTTGCTGGACTGACCCGGAGAGTCCTGCATGGGTTTAGTCATCAGCTTGTCTCTCTTNAAATATTGATGGAGCAAACCCCATGACAAACAATTCCAGTAATCAGGAAAGGGAAAATTGGATAGCACCAAGAAATCATGTTATAAAATTCAATGTGGATGCATCTTATGATCATTCAATGTGAATTTTCCTTGTTTTCTTCCAGCTTAATGGGCTGGGGTGTTTGCTTTTCTCTTTCATGAAATGTCATGAGATGCCAAAAAAAAAAAAAAATTAATAAATAATATTTATATATAAATAGTATATGCTATGAAGCATGGACACTTCATTTTAATAGTGTGTCGTCGTGTCCGACACCCGTACGACACTCACACGATACATATTCACAAGTTTCAGAATATAAAATCAATTTTTTGTGATTTTATCATGACAAACAATAAAAAATAATATCACATATGACATAAATTATGAATAAATATTGTAATTTTTAAATTTTCATAGAAATTTATGAATTTTTAATTATTTTTATATATAAATATATGTTGTGTCCGTGTCTATGCTTCCTAGAGTATATGAAATATAAATATTAATTATAATTAAAATAAATAGTTATAAATTGATAATTTATCACAAATAATTTATGTTACAATTTAATAATTTAAATAGAGAAATTAACCTTAATAACATAATAATTTTTCGGGGACAAAATTGAGGAAAAAAACGTTTTAAGGGATTAAATTGAAAATATTAATATGCAAGGGCCCAAAATATAACTGAGAATGGGATGAAGTTTCAAAGATCAAGATGGTGCAATGCACAAAAATACACATATTGATTTCTTCCAAATTGATTTACATATATTCAATTGATAACTCTTTTTTTGTTTTGTTGCCCTTGCACATTAGTTGGACTCATTCATAAATCACATTTTGAAAAAAAAAAATGGACTGTAATTGATTATTATTGATCCAACTCTTAGAATCTTCTTCATCTAGTAGCTGTAGTGCTGGACTAGTTGGATCGTTCGTTCGATTTAATCCGTTCCAAATAAGTGAATAACATTGGATAATAATGATAAGGCTAAAACCTCAAATTGGTCCCTTATGCATTGGCTATATTTCAAATTGGTCCCTTATTATTATTTTTTTTGGTACAGGCCTTATGTTTTAATTGTTTTTGATTGGTCATACATATATTTCCATAATTTTTTAAATTGGTCTCAGGCCTACTTTTAAGATGCCATTTAACATCATTTATTAATTATCTCAATTAGACAAAAAAATAATTTTCTCAAGAGTTAGTATACAGTTTCAAACTCGTTACATTTAAACTTGAAAGTTGAAACGAGAGAGATTACTAACTATATTTGTTTGATCATGAAACAAATCAACCACTTTTGGGACTTGATTTGTTCTCATTTCTTGATAGTCATAAAGTAACTGCCAAAAGAAATAAATTGCTCTGGATTTGTCACGTTCGAACTTGAAACAAGAGATAATTGACTACATTAAGTATTTTGGGACAAATTTGAAAAATGTTAGAAATATGTAAGATCAATCTGAAACAAATGAAACATAAAGACCAATTTGAAATAAACCCCATACATAAGGGACCAATAGGTAAACATTCAAGACTAAATTGAAATTTTGACCATTATTTTGAAGATAATTCTTTTTTGAGGTATAATGGTAAGCTTCGTATTGGCAACACCATGAATTGTGAAGAATTAAATACTAAAGTAATTTTGCAAATAGGATCAACTGTTCTATTTTTTTTTTCAATTTCAATAGTACTTACAAATTATTATTATTCTTTTACATTTTTAGATTGGTACTATGTGATTAATTATAAGTACCACTGGACTTTTTTATTATATGAATTGTGAGGATTATGCTTCTTTCAAAAAAAAAATTGTTTATTTTAAGTTTTTTAACCATACTTTATGGGGAAATTTCTTCAAATAGTTAGAAAAAAAAATCTTATACTTGTTCATATTTAACAAATTAAGGGGAAAAGTTCATTATATTATTAACGTTACCTCTTAAACCTTTCAATTTATTGGAAGAATCTTATGATCTTTATCATTCTCTATCATTGGAGCGCAAAGGAACAACCAAAACCAACCATTTCATTTATTTTATAAAATGAGATCGCCATGTGACACAATTTTAATGCAGAGTATGATAGAGAATTCAAATTTAAAGGATCCAATTTCCAAGTTTACATAGTTTCATCCACTTTTATAATATTCCATAAACAATTTAGGACCATTTTTTTATCAGGATAAAATATTCAATTTTGAAAATGATCATCAACTTGAATGTGTCATGCCATAAATATTCTTGTACTAACGTAGCAATTATTGCCGGATAACGTTTTTAAAACTTGGAGACTTTTCCCAAAAACACATTGACTTTTCTATATACTTATCTATTTTTTTTTTTGGCCCAAATAGATAATTATCTAAATATTTCCGAATAAAACATGTTGCTTTTCTTGCTCCACATGTACATCTTTAAATTGTTATTCTGTGTTTTTTTTGTTTGTATTTTTATATATAAAAAAATCTAAATATTTCCGAATAAAACATGTTGCTTTTCTTGCTTTTCTGTCATTCACCGTTCCCACACGCACACGCAATATAATTTAAAAATTTTATTATTAATTCAATTTTAAACTTCTAATATTTTATTAATTATATTATTCTCGACTTAATGCATTGAAATTACAGATTGAAACAGAAAAAAATAAATAAGAATAAAAATAGAAGATAAAATAAATAAGAAAAAAATAGAAGATAAAAGAAATATTAGACAAATAATAAGAACTCTGATTGAAAACTTCTGAACTATATAATACTAAAGTATCAATTATAAGTAGGCCAAATTACATGAACCTTTATATGTAACTTACTCAAAAAAATGACAGTCATTACATCTTATTAAAGAATTTAATTTTTTTTGTTTAGAAACTCTATTATTTAATTTCTAAATTTACATTGAATCAACGAATCGATTCATGAATAATAAAAATATATGAGTTGGATCCATGAAATATTTTAATTATCAATTATTTGTCGTTAATGGTAATTTAATCCCTAAATTTGAACTAATTTTATATTTCTTAGTTTTTGAATTTGTATTTTTTTCCCTAAATTTGATCTAAAGACCAGTTGACCAGATAATTCACTATTACAATAATTTAGAGACTAAGTCGTATATTTTAAGTATAAAAATAGATTAGTTGATTCGATACCAATTCATGAACCAAATAATAAGTTCCTGAATTTTTTAATTATTAGACAATATTAAATTTATATTTTTTTTATAGAGTAAAACTAACAATTTAGTTCTTTAAAGATCACTCAATTTCTGAAAGATTAAAATATACATTTGGTCCATAAAAGATCAAAACATTATACTACTTAGTCCCTAAAAAAATAAAATGGTATACTATTTAGTTCATAAAAAGAAATAATAAGTATATTATTTTGATCTTTCAAAAACTAAACTGTGCGTTTCAATTTTGGAAACTGAGTTATCAGCTCAATGATCCTTTCAGGGATCAAATTCTTAGTTTACTCAATTAAAAACTAATACTTTTTCTTAGGCAAAAGTACTAATTTTGTTCCCAAACTTTGCATCAACTGTCAATTTCGTCCCCAATGTTTCATATTTTTGTCAATTTTATCCTTTGACTAATTTCTTTCAATAAATTAACAATAGACTGCATCTTGTTTTTCAATCCGAGTTAAGATTTGAGATTATTTTTCTCTAAATTTTACGTTATATATCATTAATCACGTAGATTTTGTCGATAATATTTGGCTAAAGTAAGAGTAAGAGATAAAATTGACGAAAATATAAAACATTGGGAACCAAATTGAGAGAAAAAAAATTAAAAAGACGAAATTGATAGTTAATATAAAATTTCCATTTTTAAAGTAACGACTCTAACCAAAACGGGACCCATACGTATAACTTTGCAGTACAATCACGCTTAACGCTTGACACCAAATTTCCATTCTCATCTTCTTCGCAGTACACTCTCTTCTCTCTCACATTTCTCTGTCTAGTACAAACAACAAAAACCCCACCTTCCTTCAACCACCCCACAAAATTTCATTCACCCATTTCTCATATATATATATATATATATACACACACAATTTTATCATCATGACCCTTTGCCTCTTCCTCTCGCCACAATGCCTCGCTTCTTCTTCTTCTTCTTGTCTTTGTTTTTCCTCTTTCTCGTCGTCTCTGTCTCCGCCCACAGCGGCCACGACGACGGAGACGGCGGCGGCGATGTTGGGGATTCCGACGCCGACCACCCTAATCTCCGATCAAAGTCATTGATTCTCGCGAAAATCTGGTGTTTGATTGTGATATTCTTCGCTACTTTGATAGCTGGGGTTTCGCCGTACGTTTTGAAATGGAACGAGGGTTTCTTGGTTTTGGGTACCCAATTCGCCGGAGGCGTGTTTTTGGGTACTGCCATGATGCATTTTCTTAGTGATGCTAATGAGACGTTTGGGGATTTGACGAAGAAAGAGTATCCCTTCGCTTTTATGTTGGCTTGTGTTGGGTATTTGATCACTATGCTCGCTGATTGTGTGATTTCCTCTGTTTTTGTTAAACAGAGTAGTGGTACTTCTGCTGGAAATGGAGCTGATCTTGAGATTCAAGGTAAGAAGCAAGTTTGGATTGCTTAATAATAAGTATTATGCTTCAAAATCTATCTGTGTATGATTGAGTCTTTGTAGCGTGTCATGTTAGAATCGTTAGTGATAGACCAAACTAATAATTGGGTTTTTGAAAGATAACTTGCTAAATTTGGATCCCTATAATACACTATATGTGTAGTGTTAAAAGAGAGAAAAGAACAGTTACATAGAAAGTGTACCCCATAAAACACTTTCTCTCTCTAACTATTCCCTTCTACTACACTTATACTGCATTCTAGAAGATCTATGTCCTAACTTGCAAGAGTATTGTTTTGATATTTTAGGGACCATACTTGATACTACTTTTTGTTTTTTAATGGAATATACTTGATACTACTAGAAGGATGGAACTACTGTTTAATAAATAAAATAAAGGAAATTAGATAGACTATGTTACTCTTTCTCTCTGTAATCTGTATATATATATATATAATTTGACTAATTATTAGGCAGAGATCCGGCACTTGAGTGGTTGGCCTTTTTAAACTGTGGTTAAAGATATTACAGTTTTGCTGAATATAATATCTAATTTTGAAAGATCCTGAGAAAAATCTGCCACAATAAACCCAACAACCACGAAATATTGGAGGTTGAATTATTATAAGGACGGTACAATCGCTGTTTGTATTTCTTAAACTACTTAAATGTTTGAATGGTGGATTTTCTGCTGCCTGGCTACTGAGAGACTAGGATTTTCCAGCTGAGTTTTAACTTACTTTCAAAATCTTACATGCATAGGCTTGAGCTGATGATTTGATTAGTTAAACACTAGTCTGTGTTTGAAGATTTAAGAAAACTGCAATTTTGCTGGTGTAAGAAGAGATGAATAGTGATGCTTCAAAATTCACTTTTAAAAAACATTGGTTGTCTGCTTCCTTATATATAATGTCAAAATTTTTTTAGTATGGTTTGTGTGTCATGGGAAAGTATGTGGTTGGTTCATATTCATAGCATTGTTTTGGCTGAAGATAGATATACAAATTTGAAGTGCCCTGATATACAGAATATAGACAGACACATTTTCCAAATCTGGTGGTTCTTTTTTCATTGGGTCCAAGTAATTCTCAAGTCTTGAATTGTTTACTAGCCATTTCTTTTTTCTTCAGCACAGTTAAATCAATTTGAATCTGTAACTAGTCCCATATCAAGGAGGTTGTTAAGTGCAAGACACCGCGCTCTCCAATCTCAACTACTAGTTTTTGGGGTGTGGTTCTCCTAAGTGCTTATACTCATTACAGAATCTGAATGAATATCTTGGGTTTTTCTTTTCATTTCACTTGAAACACAAAGCTACATTATTATATCCTAATTTCCTCTCTTTGGTATCATAGGGACTGAGTCTGGCAAAGGAAGCACCTATGTTCAAGGAACTTCACAATCACAACAACTACACCAGGTTAGACATTCAAGTTACTGAACTCTTTTTTTATCTGAACATGATCTTCTTTCGCGGTACTCTCATTTCAGCCTTGTGATCTTGTATTAATTTAGCATCTGTTTCTGGTTTTCTTGTGCTGACATACAGGTCCATTTTGCAAACCCTGCATTCACATCCGCCAGTTCACTTGGAGACACCATCTTGCTAATTGTTGCCCTATGTTTTCATTCGGTATTCGAGGGAATAGCGATTGGAGTAGCCGAGACAAAAGCAGATGCTTGGAAAGCCTTATGGACAATCTCACTTCACAAGGTATTTGCAGCCATTGCCATGGGCATTGCACTGCTTAAAATGATCCCAAACAGACCCTTGCTATCATGTGCAGCCTATGCTTTTGCTTTTGCCATCTCCAGTCCAATTGGTGTAGCCATCGGAATCATAATAGACGCCACGACTCAGGGAGCCGTGGCGGATTGGATCTTCGCGATTTCGATGGGTCTGGCTTGTGGAGTGTTCATCTATGTTTCCATAAATCATCTTTTGGCAAAGGGATATTTACCCCAAAACCCTGTTAAGGTTGACACACCTTATTTCAAGTTTCTTGCTGTATTGTTGGGTGTTGGAGTTATAGCTGTTGTGATGATTTGGGACACATAATAAGGTTATATTCTGAAGGGAGAAGAAGCATAGGCTTTTCTTCTTCTAGTTTTCTAATATTTATACAAAAGAATCAAGAATCATAGATACAGATTGTGAATTGTTTAGGTTGGTATATAGTGTGAAATTGTTGGAGAAGTTTTCAGACTCATAAGTCATAATTTTGTTGTTTCTGTTGAGTTTGTCAACATGTTTTGGTAATTTTGTTTTAATTTGGACTTTGATCTTCAGGAAAGTTATGTTTATTTTCAGCCTGAGTAAACTATCAAATTGGTCCCTGGATTATTGGCTCGCTGACAGATTGGTCCCCGAATTTAGGAAATTGACAAATAGGTCCCCGAATTTTTCTAACGTTAGTCAAATAGGTCCCCGAATAACATGCACAGAAGGACCTATTTGACAAATGTTAGAAAAATTCGGGGACTTATTTGACTCGTTAGAAAAATTCGGGGACCTATTTGTCAATTTCCTAAATACGGGGACCAATCTGTCAGCGAGTCAATAATCCAAGGACCAATTTAGTAGTTTACTCTTTTCAGCCTTTTAGCCTTTGTTTTAATTTGGACTTTGATCTTCAGGAAAGTTATGTTTATTTTCAGCCTCAGCCTCTGGTTTGATTCATTTATTCCTCTGCATATTTATGGGATATAGGCCATAAAAGTGAAGTAATATTGCTAGTAAAGCACATAACATCAGAATTTGTTGGAAGAATTGCAAATATTCTTGGCTAAACTAAATCAAATATAAGTAGTGTGTCTCAATGATATTACAATTTCAAGTAATGACATGAATAAAAAAATTTTAGATATCATCAATTATGAATTCATGAGAGAAGAAATTTTAAAAAATTATTTTGCAGGATCAATCACAGAAAAGAGAAATTATGATAGGAAAAAAATTATTATAAAAATATAGAATTATTTTTCGTTAAAATCTTACCCTTGCATCATTATACAAATGAATGAATGACTGTCCAAAACATGAGAGAAGAGTTGTCCTAAGGTCAAAGCTGCAAATTGGTCCTAAATGTTTCATTTGTTTTAGATTGGTCCTACATGTTTTAATAATTTCTCAAATTGGTCCAAAACTTAATTCAGAGACATGATTTGATCTCATTTGCTAATAGTCTCAACTGGACAGAGAAAAAACTCTTCAAGAGTTAATACATAGTTTAAAATTTGTCGCATTCGGATTTGAAATAAGAAAAATATGACCAACTTTACTTGTTTAACCGTGAAACAACCGACTCATTTTTGAGACCCAATTTTATCACGTTACATTTGTGACCAATTTGAGAAACTATGAAAATGCAAAGGACCAATTTGAAATAAATAAAACATCTAAGACCAATTTGAATTCTACTACATACATTTGGGACCAATTTGAGGTTTTCACTTCTGTCCTAATTTATTAGTCAACTTTCGAAGAAATTGTTGGCTAACATTAAAAACCAAACATTTCTTTAACATTAGGTTATATGAAATTTTATTGTAGTTTAAACATATCCCATGCCTCAAAATTACATCATTGAGATTATGGGTTTAATTCATAATTAAGTCATAACCACCCATGTGTCGTTCACTTAATTACAATAAATTCTTTTTCTATACTTTTTTGGCCAAAATATAATTTTGGTCCCTTATCTTTTTACCAGATTGCAAATCAACCCATTATCTTTTCTTTTTTACATGTTTAGTTCCACATCTTTGCAAAAAGTTTCACCGTTAGTCCCACTACCATTTTCGTTCATCTTCTTCGGTTAACGCTGACATGACATTCTGATGTGGCGAACTGAATGTTAAAGTGCAATTTTGGTTTCTTATATTTGGGGTAAGTTGCACTTTTGACCCTATATCTTTCTTCTTCTTCTGTTTTTTTTTCAATTTTGATCCTCACGTCAGCTTTCTCTCTCGTCTTAATGAGTGAGATGGCTGGAATTTATAGTGAGACTAACAATGCAACTTTTTGCAAAGATAAGAGACCAAATTTACAAATAATAATAATAATAATAATAATAATANTCGTTGTTTATTTTATTTTCTTAATTTTTTGTAATTATCAATTGTAACTCTATTTCAAATGCTCATATCATTCAAATCAGTTGTAAAAATAATAAATTAACTAACAGATCACATAACCTGACTTTCTCTGTAAACCTAGTTTTGTAACCTAAAAATAAAAATTGACATATCAAATTGTGGTGTCATTCTTTTCAAAATATTCTAATTTTTGAACTTTGGTCACAATATTACATCAACTACCAACACAACTTGACTATTAAAATATAGGTCAAAGTGTAAATTTGGTTCCATATCTTTTGCTTGGTTCCCAATTTGGTCATATATATTTTTTTGTTACACATTTAGTCTCATATCTTTGTAAAAGGCCTCAATTTGGTCTCATTTTTTAATCAAGTTGCAGAATTGGTATCATATCTTTGCAAAGATATGGAACCACTTCTACACTTAACCAAAGATACAATTAAGACCAATTTTGTAATTAACCAAAAAGTTATAAGACCAAATCTACAACAAAAAGATATGAGACCAAATTGGGACTTGACCTAAAAATGTTACCCAAAGTGCCAACAAAAAAAATATGAGACGAAATTAAGAACTGAGCAAAAGATATGAGATCAAATTGGGACTTTGGCCAAAAATATATAATCAACAAATAAAATTTTTTTATGCCACCAATTTTATTTTTTTGGCCTGATTTTATGCCACCAATTTAAATGTGATTAATATTTAAACTAATCCAAGATAATGCCCATCATAAACCAACTTGACTATCATATCATATTAGACATTACTTTATACTTCTCTCCTATCCTATTTTGTAAATCTACAAATATCACGTGTTTTCTTTCTTTCTTCTTCTCTCCTCAATCCATCCATTCATTAAGAGCCAAAAGCCATGATCACAAGCCGTGATGAGAAGCAATAAATTCAGAAATGAAAGTATAGAAATGTATGCCTATAAAAATCCAACCTTGGAAGTAGCATTCTCCACAACCATCAATCCTACTTAATTCCTTTGTTTCTCTATTTTTCGTTTCTATGTTTTAGCCATGGATTCTTCAATCCTCAAGCTTCCTCTATTTCTCATCACCCTCTTCTTCTTTACTCTCATCACATCTACATCATCATCCCCAACAACTCCACATGATGATGGCGATATCTCTAAAAGTATGGTAGAAAAAGTAAAAGTAAGTAACTTCAACACTCCATGCTCGATCAGTAGTTTAAATCTTTCGATCAAATTAGATGTTTTTATAATATAAATTCTACTTCTTCTCTTCTCCCTAGCTTGTTTGACCACATTTTTGTTCTCATTTCATTTTAGAGAATCTAAATTTTATTAGCTTACATATTTTTTTTCCTATGATCACAAAATATCTTCATATAATAGTTTTATTGTGTTACAATATGGAGAGGCATATATATATATACTATTTGTTCTTAGTTGATAGATCTGATTAATCTCTCCTAACAAGTGTGTTACCAATTTAGACTTTTAAGTCAAATACTCAAATACATTGTTAGGAAGAATATATAATTTAAATTAAAAATAAACTTATAGAAGTCAAATAAATTGAGAAAACGTTATATTTTACCAAATTTCACCTCAAAAGATTGAAACCGGTTTGGCTCTACTTTTTTTCAATTAATGGACCATCATCATACTTTATCTACTTTTTTTTAATGTTTAATTTATAAAGCCTATTTTCATTTATCTGTTTTACAGTCTAGCGGATTATTCTTTGTTCGAATTAAAACTTTAAACCAAAAGTTTTATAGTCTATAACGATTACAATATATATACTCATCATATTTCAACTAATCATTCGTTGTTCACTCTTTTTAATTAGGCAAAAGTATAAATTTTGTCTTCAAACTTTTCACCAATTGTCAATTTTGTTCTTAATGTTATATATTTTGATCAATTTTATTCTTTAACTAACTTGTTTCAATAAATCAACGACAAACTGCATTCAATTTTTAATTTGAGTTAGAAGTTGAGTTTCTTTTTCTATCAATTCTTAGGGGTGTACACAGGTCAGGTTTCAACCAAGCCCGAGACCCGCCGGTCAGAACCCGGGTCAGGCCGGGCCACCGGGTCCAGTCAGGCCCAACCAAGCCAATTTTTTTGAAATTTTTTATATTTATTTATTTAAGTTATTTACTCATTATATATGATTTTTAACTTGTATATAATGATCAAAAAATTAATTTTGGACCACTTTAATGATGTTTTTATTACTAAAAACATTTGATTTGATTTTTTGTTAAAAAACTATTAATTTAATTGAGATTAAGTATATATTTTATGTATTTTTTAATATACAATTAATAAAAATAAAAATACATGTATATTTTCTACAATATAAATGAATGTTTTGTAAAAGAAAATATAAATATATATGATAAAAAATAATGGGTATACCCCGGGCCGGGTCTAGGACACCTAAACTCGGGACCCGGCCCGATTTCAAAAAAGTGACCAGGCCTGGTCAAGTATATATGTACACTCCTATCAATTCTACATTACATATCATTAGCTACATACGTAGATTCTGTCGTTCATATTTGGCAAAAATAAGAGCAAATGATAAAATTGACAAAAATGTATAACATTAGGGACGAAATTGACAGTTTATATAAAGTTTGAAAACGAAATTAGTATTTTTGTATTTTTTTTTTAATTAACATATCTTTATGATCATTGACTCTATGAGAATGACCTCTGAGCGAATCTTTCATCATAATCAGATGCACGCAATTCTTACCGGAATAGGTTGGGGGATTTTGATGCCAATTGTAGTACTTATGGTTCGTCATTTGAACGTCCTAGGCATCCATAGACCAGAAAAGTGTTTCTACTTATACATGACATCCTTTGTTCTAGCCTACCTATTAGGCACCGTTGGCTTCACCATAGGGCTAACCCTAGGGATGCAAACCCTAACCCATCATGGCTACATTGGAATTGCAATCATATGTTGTGCCATGGTTCAATCCTTGTTCATGATTTGTAGGTCATACCCATATTTTACGGGCATGATCATGATTTGGAACGTGTGTTTCTATGTGCTTTCCTCTTCAATCATTGGTTTAGCTATCTATGATATGGTCTCAGGGTTCCATATTTATGATAATGATTATAATGATTATGATAAGTCGTTCTTCAAGAAGTGGAAGATTGCATATTTTGTTATCACGGGTGTGTTGGGCCTTGTGGCTGTGGTTTTAGAGCCTTTGAGTTTCTTCTTCATGAAGAAGAAGAGAAGAAACGATGGTGATGAGAATCCTAATCGTGGTGGCAACATTGTGGTGCAAACAGGTTGATTGATGATCATAATGTTTAGTGTCTCATTTCCAGGAAATTTGTGATTGATCGATGTGTTAAATTTTGTTTTTTTTTTTTCGGTTTTTGGTAGGCGGAAATTTAGGTGAGGAGATGACGCCTCAGTCTAATGTCATAACGACAGATTTCCCGACTCAAACAACAATTATAGAGGTACCTACAGAAAATAACTCACCAAATGAGACATCACCAGAAATCGAAAACCGGTCTCAAACAACACTTATAGATGTACCTACAGAATATAACTCACCAAATGAAACATCACCAGAAATTAAAAAACTCAAGCTATGAAATTGTCATGGTGGACTAAAAGCAAGTGAGCGGATCCTCGTTGGCAGATGAAATTGTTTTATTTGATGCATGCATGATTGATGTAATACTTTTGGTTTCTTCAATAAAGAAGACGAGCAATTAACCTCCTGAATTTATTGAAATGATGATGTAAAAGTGGCGTACTACGTGTTGAAGAATTACTCAAGTTAATTTTTGGCTTAATTAATTAGTATTTTATTAAGTTTAAAACATTATTTGAATATATAATTTATTAATTATGACCATAACACATAAATTAATTATTATGAGCAATTGATCACGTTCAAAGATATGAATCATGACTCTAAAGATTACACAATTTACTTGTCTTAATATATATTTCATGTGTTTTAGATTTGGTATATATAACTCTTCATGAATAACATTTTCTAAAGAAATATATATATAAAAATCCAAGTAATTTAAAGCGTAGGCGGTTGTAATTTGATATCAGCTAGTATGACATATATCAATAGAGGTTGCGTTATTATAGCTATAATGAATTTACTATCTAACTATGGAAAAAACATTAATTTCGTCCTTAAATTTTATATTAATTGTCAATTTTATTCTCAATCTCTTTTTGCAGTCAATTTTATCCATAATATTTTATATTTTGGTCAATTTTATTTTTTAACTAACTTCTTCCAATAAATTAAACAAACTACATCATGTTTTTCAATCTTATTTTCGTTTTATCTATCAATTTTATATTAATATCATTAGCCATGTAGATTATATCGTCAATATTTGACTAAAGCAAGAGTAGAGGATAAAATTGACTAGAATATAAAATATTGGGGATAAAATTGATTACAAAAAATATTGGGAAGCCTCTAACTAATTATCAAATAACTAAAGTATAACACAACATTTTAGTAATTGGACCGGACATTGACCCCGTCGAGGACTTGGGTCACTGGTTCAACCGGCAGATCAATCAGGTCAATTGTTGGCCCGACAAATTAAATAAATAATAATATATATTAATATACATATTAAATTAATACCAAACAACACTTCTAATTCTAAATTTAAAGTATTTAATTAATAAGAGTAAACTAACAATTTGGTCTCTGAAAGATCACCGAGTTGACAACTCAGTCCTCGAAATTATTGAAATGTATAATTTAGTCCCTGAAAGATCAAAATGATATACTAATTAATCTTTTTTATGGACTAAATAGTATACCATTTTAATATTCAGGAACTAAAAAGTATACTATTGTGATCTTTTAGGGACTAAATTGGACATTTCAATCTTTCAGGGACCGACGCGAGTTGTCAGCTTGGTGATCTTTCAGAGGCCAAATTGTTAGTTTGCTCAAATAACAACCTTATGATTAAAAGTATTTAAATAACAATTTCATCGCATTCTCTAGTCTCCAAACTTTTTATTTGAAATACTTAAATAAGGAAAATCAAGAAATAGAAAACTTAAAAAAAGATTAAAACAGGTCAACTTTGCACTGGTCCGGGTCATAGGTTTTTTAAAAATTCGACGGTCCAAACCAAGTCTTTCCCGATTTGATTGCAAGCGGGTAAACACCTCACTCGGACTGACCTGGTGCTCGGGTCACCGGGTTTTGCGTTAACCCAGGCCAGTCTGGTTTCTATTATATGGTATAACATAAGTTTATACTTTTATATATATATATATATATATAAAGAAATCGAGGAGGCAAGAGAAAATTGGAAGGATCCTTTCATCTATTGTGCGGGAAATTAAAGATTAGATATTTAGATGGTGTATAGTGATAGAGGGATATGCTGATTAATGATAATAAGATAGGACAACGACATGAGATATTTAATGCATGAATGAATTAATTAATTAATTAATGAGATGAATATTTTGTAGTGATCATGTTAGGATAAAGCATTTAAAATTGTAGGCACGAGGAGCAGTGGAGTACGTAGATCAATCGAGTTAAATGAAGCTAGTACGGTGTTTTGTTTTGTCTTTTTTCAGTATATATAAGATTATTATACTATACTATAGTACTATAATAAATATCAAATTGAATAAAAGATTATTATGGATTCAATTCAAACTTTTTATTTTTATATTTTGCATCTTCTAGTACTAGCTAGTAGAACACAACTTGTGCATTTGGTACATTATGATTCTATATATGTCTACTATTTTATATACTATGATTTTTTAGATGTATGACGATTGGTAACACTATGATATTTTTATACATTGACATCCAAGATAATATTTAACTCAAATCACAGGTTTAAAAGGACATTTTTTAAAAGGTCAAATTTTACCCTTTGTTTTAGTTCAAATTTTGGGAGCAAAAACTATAAAGTTAGTTCAAATTCAAAGACCAAATTGTCACTAGGGACCAAATAATTGATAATTGAAATATTTAAGAGACCAAATCGTGTATTTTGATTACTTAGAGACTGATTAATTAGTTAACTCAGTGTAAATTCAAAGACCAAATAATAAATTTTCTCACCATATTTACATTGTCTTCTTTCTTCCCAAGCCCTTCACTCTTGACGTCCTCCACACCGTACACCAACCAACTCCAGAGATTCGAATCTATGTCGTGCTGTCTGTCGATGACGATTTCAACAATATACAATTTTTTATAGATTTCATTTTAGTCCCTAACTAATATGTATCCAGGGACCTGTTTATAATTTTTTAAAAATATTGGGAGTCAATATGTAATTTTTGCAAAATTTGTTATGGTTAAAATTACAAAATAGCTCTAAAAATTCCAATTTCCATTAATTTTCTAACAGAATTTAAGTTCAGGGTAACAAAGTATTAACGGAAAATACCACAGGGTACTAAAGTGTCACTTTTTAAACTACAGGGTACCAAAGTAAAATATGATCAAACTACAAGGTACCAAAGTATACACCCTCTTTTTATATCCTTAGACATTACTTTATACTTCTCTCCTTTCATATTTTGTAAATCTATATATTAAAATCACGTTTTTTTTCTTACTTCTCTCCTCATTCCATCCATTCATTAAGAGCCAAAAAAAACATGATCACAAGCCATGATGAGAAGCAATAAATTCAGAATAAAAGTATAGAAATTAATGAATACCTATAAAATCCAACCTTGGTAGTAGCATTATTCTCCACAACCATCAATCCCCACTTGATTCCTTTGTTTCTCTATTTTTTCTGTTTCTATGTTTTTGCCATGGATTCTTCAATCCTCAAGCTTCCTCTATTTTTCATCATCTTCTTCTTCTACATCTTCATTCTCATCACATCTACATCATCATCCCCATCAACCCCACAAGTTGTGCCCTATTATAATGATAGAGATGATGGCGATATCATAAAAGTAAAAGTAAGTAACTTTAACACTCCATGCTCAAAGAGTTTGAATCTTTCTAGTGATGAGATGCTTTTATAATATAATTTCTACTTCTTCTCATCTCCCTTGTCTGACCACATTTTTGTTCTCATTTTCATTTTCGAGAATCTAAATTTTATTAACTTGCATATTTTTTTCTATGATCACAAAATTATTTTTTTCTATTATCACAAAATATCGTCACATAACAATTTATTGTGTTACAATATGGAGAGGCATATATTATTTGTTCTTAGTTGATAGATCTGGTTAATCTCTCCTAACATGTGTGTTACCAATTTAGACTCTAAACTCAAATACTCAATACACTGTTTATGAAGAATATATCAATTAAGTTAAAATTGAACTTTAAAAAGTCAAATAAATTGAGTAAACGTTTTATTTTACCAAATCCCAATTTGAAACCTTAATTTGACTGATACGCATACTTTATCTTTTTTTTTTTTTTTTTTTTTTTTTTTNTTTTTTTTTTTTTGTATTATTACAAAGTCTATTTTTTTAATCATTACAAAGTCTATTTTTACTTATCTTGTTTTACTGTCTACTTAGTTATTATTATTATTATTATTATTATTATTATTATTATTTGTTCAAGTTGAAATTATAAACCAAAATTTTTAACTACGAAATTCCAACTAATTTGTTATTCACTCTTTTTAATTAACACATCTTTATGATCTCTAACTCCATGAGGATGACCTCTGACTCTTTCATCATAATCAGATGCATGGAATTCTTAACGGAATAGGTTGGGGGATTTTGATGCCAATCGTATTACTAATGGTTCGCCACTTAAACCATATCGTAGACGACCTTGGACCAAATTGGTTGTTCCACCTATACGTGACATTCCACATTTTAGCCTACCTATTAGGCACCATTGGCTTCATCCTAGGGCTAACCCTAGGAATGCAATCCCCAACCCATGGCTACGTTGGGATCGCACTCATATGTTGCGTCGTGGTTCAAGCCTTGCTCATGATTCGTAGGCCAGACCCATTTGATCATAAGAAGATCTTGATTTGGAACGTGTGTTTCTTTGTGCTTACCTCTTCACTCATTGGTCTAGCCATCTATGATATGGTCTCAGGGTTCTTCATTCATGATAATGATAATTATAAGTTCTTCAAGAAGTGGAAGATTGTATACTTTGTGATCATTGGTGTGTTGAGTCTTGTGGCTGTGGTTTTAGAGGTTTTGAGTTTCTTCACCAAGAAGAGAAACAATAGTGATGAGAATCCTAATCGTGGCAACATTGTGGTGCAAACAAGTTGATGAGCATAGTGTTTAGTGTCTCTCATTTCAAGAAAATTTGTGATCGATGTGTTTCTTTTTGTTGGTATTTTGTATCTTTAGTGGTACGTACATAGTGCATGTATTTTAGTTCTTGGTTGAGCTGTCAAAACAAGTTCAATCCATTGAGTTGATCCATTTAATTTATCTTTTTGGTGAATTGGATTGATGAAATCTGAACTCACTAAAGACCAGTTGAGTGAGCAAAAAATCGTAGTAAGTCAACTCGTATAAGTTGAATTAACTTACTTTGACACTTCTACCACTCTATGTACCTAGATTGATGGAATTAATGTTTTCTTTTATGCATGGTAAATATAATACTTTGGTTTTTGCAATAAAAGAGACGAGCAACGTCGTGAATTTTTTTGAATGATGATTTAAAAAGTGACGTGAATGTTTTGATGGAGAATTATTTAATTTAATTCTTGGGTTTATTAATTAGTATTTTATTTTATTTAAAATATTAGTCGAATATATAATCAAATTAATTATGACCATAGCACATATAAATTAATTGTGATTAATAATTTTGGTCTCACCTTGTAATTAAGTCTTAAACTCAACAATAATGCAATTGAATATATATATATATATATATATATATATAAATATAAATTCAAGTAATTTAAAGCGTGGGGTGGCTGTAATTTGATATCAGCTATTATGACATATATCATTAGAGATTGCATTATATATTGTAGCCAGAATGAATTTACTATCTTCTACCAAAAGAAAAAATTACTATCTAACTAATTATCAAATAACTAATAAAGTATAACATAAGTTTATACTAATATATATATATATATATATATATAAGAAATCGAGGAGGCAAGAGAAAATTGAAAGGATCCATTCATCCATTGTGTGGGAAATTAAAGGATTAATTAGATGGTGTATAGTGATAGAGGGATATGCTGATTAATGATAATAAGATAGGACAACGACATGAAATATTTAATATGAATGCATGAATTAATTAATTAGTTAATGAGGATGAATATTTTGTAGTGATTATGTTAGCAACAGCATTTACACTCATTTTGAGGTTGTTGATCGTGTCAGATATGTATATTTATAATTTTTAGAATACAAAATTAATTTTTTTAACTTCAACACGAAAAACAATATAAAGTAATAATAAATACGACATATTTTATAAATACATATTATGGTTTTTAAAATTTTTATTAAAATTTATAAATTTTTAATTATTTAAATATATAAATGTATGCCGTATCGTATCATGTAATTTTAAGAATTTGACGTATCAATATATCTGTGTTTGTGTTGTGTCCGATGCCTGCGTCTGTGTCGTGTCCATGCTTCATAGATTAATTAGAGAATATAAAATATTTTTTTTATATAACCATGAGTTTTTACCATCTACTTATATTTAGATGAAGATTAATATTATTTAGGTGGAGAGTTTAAAGTCTTCTTTAGAATATTAAATTTAAAATTTAAATTTAAATTTAAATCGCTTAAAATGAGGTGTAACTCGTTTACAAATGTACAAAAGACACATTCATGGATATAAAACATTTAATTGTAAGCACGAGGAGCAGTGTACGTAGGTCAATCGGGTTTGATGAAGTTAGTACGATGTTTTGATTTCTCTTTTTTTTTTTCAGTATATATATATATAAGACTATTATACTGTACTATATAGTACTATAATAAACTATAATAAATATAAAAAATGAGTAAAACAATTAAAGGAAATGATAAAGACTATTTTTATGGATTCAATTCAAACTTTTCATTTTTATTTTTTTGCAGTTTCTTGTATAAGTATAACACAACGGGTGTGTAATTGGTTCGTTGTAATCTTATACTTATCATCTAATATGTTATAGTATATTAGATATTTAAGGTATGGTAATATCATGATATCTTCATATGTTAACATTTAAAATAATATTTTGTTATCAAATTATATAAAAAAAAGGTGTGATATGATAACAATACAAAAACTATGTATGTGATCTTATATCATGAGATTGAAAATGAAATTTTTTAATAAAAGTTTCAATTTTATCATTTTCTTGTTGATAATTTTTTTTTTAGAAATAGAAGATCTACTTTTGGATCTTAATTTAATTTTGTTTGTTGACGATCCTAATTGGACAAAAAAAAAATTAGTCAAAAGTAACATATAGTTTGAAAATCATGACATTTGAACTTAAAACAAAAAAGATATAATCACATTTTGTTATTAAAATTAAGGAGTGAAACTTTTGAAGAGGTTGGAAAACTAAAGGCTGGAGTGCAACTATGAAACCAAAATTGCACTTATATTTCAGGCAAAAAAAAATTGCACTTATATTATAATATTAGAATATATTATTTTTAGGTTTAATTTCGTAAAATAAAATTCAACATTAAAATACTTCAGTAGATGTATTCAATAAATTTTGATCAATAATAAAGGTAATATTATTACAAATTTTAGAGAAGAATCAATGTAAATACACATGAAATTACAGTAAATTAATACATCATCCGAGTTGGATGGTTGTATTTTGTAATATTAAAAAAAAGGTCAAAGTACACTTTTAGTCCCATATCTTTTGCTCAAATCTCAATTTGGTCACATAAATTTTTTTGCTGCACTTTTGGTTCTATATTTTTTTTCAGGTACGCAATTGGTCTCATATAATTTTTTGTTACAAATTTGGTTTCATATTTTTGCAAAAAGTTCTACCGTGTCCCACAATGTGAAACCTTTTAAAGATATTAATTCTACAACTTGAACAAAAGATATGAAACTAATTTTTCAACTTGACTCAAAGATATGAGACCAAAAGTACAACAAGAAAAGCTATGGAACCAAATTGAGGAAATTAGATCATCTGAATTTACTCTCTCTATAATTCTCTACATTTGGGAAATTTACGATTTCCCGATTTTATCCTCTTCATTTGATTTTGACACGTGGTGGTCTAGTTAAATGGAGCAGTGTGTTTTGTGGATGTGGATCCTCTGCTATATAATTGTGGTGCTGCCCATGTTGTATGTGTTAATTTCAGTTTTCAAAAATGCATGTGTTTTGGGTTGAAACAATATGAGCCATAGGATGAAAAATCAACCATGTAGATTTGATGAACAACATGACAGCACCAAAATTTTACAACAGAGGAATCCATTCCCGCGTTTTGTGGCGAGCTTGTGAGTGAAAAAGCAACTCTAGACAAGTTCAAGAGTTTTGGGATATGAAGGATTGAGGTCCTAAATTGAGACTTGAGCATAATTTATGAACCAAAAGTATACTTTGGTCCAAAAAAAAGAGGAAGAATTGTGATTTAGTGACTTTCAAGGGAGGCGATTGTAATTTCAGAAACTTGTCCTCCTCCTCCTCCAATTCCTAACCTGTAAATTCATGTTGTTTCTCTCTCATCACACATCTTCAGCTGAAATTGGTGCTTGGATCCACTGCAGTAAGTTCTCCTGAAGTGGGCCTGAAGTGTGAAACATACATCTCAAAACTCACAGTTTCATTAAAGTATGAGTTTAATGAAACTGTGAGTTTTGGGATGTATGTCTCACACTGCAGGTGCACTCCAGGAAAACTTACTGCAGTGGATCCATCCTCAATTGGTGCTTGGATGTGCATTTCCTAGCTTCTCTCTCCTCTTTCTCTCTCTAAAAACCTTACTCTCTTCACATGTCCATGGCAATTTCAGGGTATGCACTTTCTTCTTCCGCTTCATCATTTTCTCTCACCTCACTTTCTCTCTCCTTTCGCCTCAATTTCTTCTTCTCACTCTTCTCTCAAAACCCAAAAACTCTCTATCTCTTACCTCTCTCTTGAGTGAAACTCCCAGGATCACCATCGTCAACTTCACTCGAGCTTCGCTACGCTTCTTCTAGTCTTTTGTTTCTTTCTTCACTTGGAACTTCTCATTCCTCGTCTTAATTGGGTTCATCAGATGGTCTTTTGGTTGATTTTGTTACCAAGATTCGCCTAAAACCCAACAGATTTCTGCCTGTTTGGGTTTTTTTTGGATTCTGCGTTTCTGATCTGGTCGTAGAACCTCTAGTAGTGGTTTTTGGGTTCTGGTCTGCTTGGTTGAACAGCTAGTTCTGGAAGTTTCATCAGTGGATCATGGCTCTTATAGGGTTTGTGAGATTTAGGAAAACGTTACTTACTACTTGGATGGTGCTTTTGCTTTTTTTAGATTGAGAAATGCCTCCTTATTATTTGTCTTGAGGAATTTCATCCCTGTGTTTTCTTGTTTGTTGTAGTTCTTAGCTATTGGGTTTCTGATTATTCTTATGTTTTTGGAAGTAAACGTCTGAGTTTTCAAATTAGCTCTTTCTGGGGACAAAGAAACCAGGATTGTTTTGTTTGGATGCTGTTTTGCTAGACGATTCTTGCTTTATGCCTGAGAATTTTTCACATATAGCCCTTTTGGACAAGTGAATCAAAAGGGTCATTGGTTTGAAACCAGTTGCATTGATTTCTGGTTTTCTATTGACTCTGATCCCTTTGATATTTTCTCCACGATGACTGCAAACTATCGTCGTTTCATAGAATGGAAAGAACAGTTCATCTCGCAGGAGCGCGGGAATCGTGTCGTCCACTATTACCTGAAGGATTCTGCTGGGGAATCCATCCTTGCGGTTGTCGGCACAGAGAGGAGCCTTAGACACATGTTCTATGTTGTTGCAGAAGAGTTCCTGCAAGTTTTTGGTAAGGAAGGTGCTATTCATGCTGGATTCAAGTGGAGATCAAGGAGAGAGGTTGTGGATTGGTTGACATCAATGCTATCAAAGCAGCATCTGCTGGGAGATAGGAGTTGTAAGTTAAAAGATTATAACATTTTGCTATTACTTTTGACTAATCTTTCCTTTATTTTTATATTTTTCAGTTTCTCATATGTAAGTCATGACTTGTGACAATATCAATTATTTCTTTTGAACAAATCATCATCCGACCTATGCAATATCTAGTATGTTAAAGAATCAAGAGAACAAATATATAATCAAATGTTTTAGGGTATGTCGGATTTGAAGTTAAACTTTGGAGGCCAGATTAGCTAGAGTTTTCCCCCTTCTACCTGTGTCTGGAGTAGTTTCTTTAAAATTGCTTCGAGTTTTGTGTCAGAACAGATTGTATACCGGAGTAAGGAGAATAAAACTTTACGGAGTTGGGTAATGTTTGTGGCTCTAAGGTGTATTTGCCTGAAGCTGGATCCTTCTAAGGGTGTCCCCATTTCTAATGAACCATGAATGGACAAGGTTGTTTTAAGACGTGTATTTAGTGTTCTTATCATGGTTATTTAAGGGGTCTTTGTGTCAGATGCGAAGTAGGATTGTATAGCTCTTTTCCACTGATAGAATTCTTTAGTTTTATGCATTTCTAGTTGTTGTTAGCAGGATAGAAGCTGTGTGCCACTAATTTCTGATTGTTTTCTTCTTCTATATTATATTTGTTCAATTAGCAAAAATAATTCTGGAAACTGGAACGATAGGAGTATGACTAGGATCTTACTTTTACACTGCAGTATCGCCAAGTCATAATTTGGCACAAGCTGATGAGACCACAGACAGTATCAATGGATTTATTGATCTGCACACACAGATATCGAATGATAAGGTATAATTATATACTTATTTTTTCTTGTGTGATTTCTATGTTTTTCCATTTATAGTGATTGTTGAATGCTTTTGACTTATGCTGACACTGCTATTTCCTAGGGCCTTCTAATGAGAAACTTCAAAGGACACAATTCTGACATTGTTTGGTCAGGAGTTGCCTGGACATGTGGCAAACAACTTAAGCATTATCCTTCTTTTAGCAGGAATGGGATCAAAATAGCGGTAAGCAATCTTGAACTAATTTTTGGAAACTACTAAAGAATTTCATCAAAATCAAGAATGTCATCAATCTTAAATTTAAATAAATGAATATGTAGGGGACTCAGATTAACATTTCTGAATTATTTTTTTCAGTACTTGCTTTGATCTATACTTTGTAGTTTAGCTTCTTGATTATTGTTGCTATGAATCTCCTGTTCCCCTGCTTCTCGTTAACCACTTTAAGGCAGTTTTGTCTCACATTTTTCTTCTTTCTAATGTCCAGATTCAATCATTTGTTTTTGTCATGGCAACTGGAGAGAATCATTATGTTGCTTATTTGGAGGATATGTATGAAGACAGGAGGGGCCAAAAAAAGGTTAAGGTGAGGTGGTTTCACCATAATCAGGAAGTCAAGGGTGTCATTCCAGTAAGAAACCCTCACCCTCAGGAAGTTTTTATCACGACTTATTCTCAAGTGATTAGTGCGGAGTGTGTTGATGGTCCTGCTACAGTATTAACTCGGGAACATTATGAAAAATGCTTGCCTGCTTTTCCCCCTGCTTTGTCAGACAGAATACACGTGTGCTTTAGGCAATTCAGAAACAACAAAGTGAAGCCTTTTGACTTGAGTAAATTGCGTGGGTACTATGATCAAGCAATCCTCTCTTGTTTGCATCTTGATTCCTTTCCAAATCCCAAGGGCAATAGCCTTGCAGAAGAAGATGAGGAGTTGAGTGCAGGTGATGATGTAAAGCCAGAAGGTAAGAGGACCAGGAGTGGTAGGGGTTCTCAGTATTTGATAGAGCGACGGGGAGTTAGGAAATTAAGTAGGAAAATGATGGTGTATAAAACCTTTCAGAATGTAAATTATGCTAGGCCAGATAGGAGATTGCTTTCCCTGAAAGAGGTCGATTGTCGTCCTTGGTATAACTCCATATACAAGGTTGGTGATAAGATAGAATTACTCTGTCAAGACAGTGGCATCAGAGGTTGCTGGTTCAGGTGTACAGTTATGCAGTTGTCCCGTAAACAGATAAAAGTCCAATACGATGATGTGCATGATGAAGATGGAAGAGGCAATCTTGAGGTATATTCATTCTTTTCGGATCTACTTGCAGTTTTTCATCATAATCATAATCATAATTAGTCTAAAAGAATGTGCATAAAAAAAATAGATTTTATAGTTGAAGTAGGAAATAACTAAACCTTGTGTTTGGGTTTAGAATCAAATTTTGTACAAGATGATGGAATTAGATTTACTTTATTTTAAAGCATTATGTGGCCTTTAGACATGATGGACTGGTTACAATTTAATATAATGGTTATGAGATTAATGAAGGGTGGACACAATCTGAAAACTAGAGCTGGATTTTATGAGAAGAAAATGCGGTTTTGAACCATTAAGAGCTTTCACTTTTGATTTTAAAACACTCATCTCAATAATCTTCTCTAACATGTAGGAATGGGTTCCTGCTTTCAAACTGGCCATGCCTGACAAATTTGGAATGAGGCATTCTGATCGGCCCACCATTCGGCCAGCCCCAACTTACGATGAGCAAGGAGAATTGATTGTTGAAATTGGAACAGCAGTAGATGCCTGGTGGAGTGATGGTTGGTGGGAGGGGGTTATAAGTGGAATTGATGACTGCGGTGATGATGCCGTGCGGGTTTACTTTCCTGGTATGCAATATTATTTTCCCTTCTAGCTCGTTTCATAAAATTATTTTATCCTCTTCTATTTTGTAACACATCTATTTTCGACGGTATCAGGGGAAGGCTTACTAATGAAAGTGTGCAAGAAGGATTTAAGAATATCAAGAGATTGGTTGGGGGACCGTTGGGTTGATATTAAGCTAAAGCCTAATCTAGCCTCTACCATATTTACAGTTAATAGCTCTAACACAAAGCTTTCAGTGTCCCCGTCTATCACCAAAGTTGTTGACTCTGTTGGGGTTGTTGTTTCACGTCAAGACATTCCCGTTAATGACAAGTCTAATGAACTAAGTGTTGTTGCTGAAGATGTAAATTGTGTTAATGATGATAACAAACCCCCTTCACAAGAAGAGAAAACTACTGAAGTTGATGAGTCTGAGGTTCATGGATGTTGTGAGAATCAAAACAACAATGATAACCAAGACAATAAGGAGGGAAATGATGGCAATGATAACAATACCACTGATACTGATGATAACAAGGATATGAAGGTGTTTGAGACTTCTGGAGAGGAATGCAAAGCTGTAGAACTCATGGAAGTGGCTGTATAAAGACATTTTTCAAGTGAACTCTTGCATGACCTTACGATGGTGTTGATTATTGAGTTCTGCCATTAATTCATGCTTACAGGTAATTTAAGTCCTCTCTCTTAGTCTACTAGAATGTATATAGTTTTACACGAGTGTGTCGGGGAGGCTGATTCCTTTTGTATTTCTTTAGTTGCCTACATAGGTGTACAGTGTTGAGAGTAGTCTTTTTTTTTAGCCCCAACAAGTTTCCTTTCAGGATTGTATCAGAAACTAGATTCTTTCCACATGAGACAAATATCAATGAGCAATTACTCTTGCCCTGAATAAAACTACTGAAGCCCAAAATGTGACATGACGTTTGATAAAACATTAAAATGCTATTTATTTATTTAAATAAATTGTATAAATCTGAAAAGAATAAAGTTGAAATTTTAGGGAGAAAAACATTGTTTATGAAATAATACACTTTCAAATATAATTTCTAAAGTTTATTGAATTATATATTTATTACAGTAAGATTCTTACTGTAAGAATATAAATAAATTGATTTTTCTATTTTAAAAATATATGCTTGTGTTGAGTGAACTCATTAAGTACTGGACAATATTAATTTTAATTCATGTTGAACTACAGCACAGAAGCACATATGTAGAATATAATAATAAAATGATTCATAATGACTTTGATATATACATACAGTCTAAGCATAGGGCATGGCAATTACCAAAGTGGGAAATTCTTTTACATCTGGTAAAATATATATCCACTGCATCCATAAATAAGTGAAGTTAACATAGGAGATGAATAAAAGAATCAAAATATCATCTAGTAGGTGGGTGCATTAAAAGTGCTAGCTACAACTTTAGCCACTGATCTCCATTTATAAAGCTCTTGCTCAGGAATGGCCTTGCTTCCTCATAACTCAAAGATTTTGACCATCCCACTCTGTCTCTCCTATCTGCTCCTCTTCCCTGACATTGGTGCTCCCCAAAAAAAGCAGTCCTGAAAAATATCAGATATAAATTTTGATTCAAGTGTTTTTTTCTTTTTTTCTTTGATATTTCTGAAGAAGTTCTTTGATAAAGGCATGAATTTAAGAAGTTGCTGGACAACATTATATTCATTCAGGAAGAGTTAGGATTATACATACTTCTTTCTAGAAGGATGGTTCCAGTCAGTCCATCCTTCTGGTATAATGATATTTTCCATAAAACATTGTGAGTATATTACTCTTGAATAGTTCCCCCAAGCTCTCCCAAGGTAGACACTACCAGTGCCTCTGATTGTGCAGCCTACAAAGGAAAACCCTGTGTCTTCATTTGGTGAATCCCTGTGATGTGCTGCTATTGCTCCAAAGTTCTCAGCTGTTGATCTGAGATGACAATCCTGTTCAACATTTCAAATTGAAGATTGCCCTAAACACTTATTCCATGAAAGCATAAACATTGACACAGACACGCACACGATACATATATTGATGAAAATATCAACAATTACAATATTAATTCATGACATGTCATATGTGCTAACTTTTTCTATTTCATTTTGTTACTCATGAATATGTGTTAAGCATGTGTCGTATCATGTCATACACTTGTTCACACTCTCACACACACATTGACTCTAGTGAAAAGAGCAGAAGTGTGAAGTTAAGTAGTTAACCTTGTAGAGTGACTTTGCACTGCCAAAAATGAAATCAACTTGTCCTTGGATGAAACACTGGTAGAAGTAATGGGTTCCAGTGTTGTCCAAAAGAGTGTCTTGTGACCCTTTGATCCTTACTCTGTAGAACATGGCTCTCTCACTGTCTACCCTTAATGCTACTGCTTGCATTCCTTTTCCACCAGCCACTGCACCTACTGAGTTCTGAAACCAATTTCACTATTTCACATTAGGGTTTGTGTAGCAAAGGGCCTATCCATATTATACCTATTGTACTTGTGTAGCTCTTTTAGATCCTGGCTGGGTCTGGTTAAAACTTTAAAGTAAAGGTTTTTTTTTTCCTTGGCAAAAGTACACTTTTCTTCCCTTACAAGTAGGGCTAGATTTAATTTTGTCCTTTATATTTTTAGAAGGATTCAATTTTTTCTAATTTCTAAATCATATGAATTCTTAATGAAATTATCTAATATACAAAATTGAATTTCACTTAAAAGAACCAAAAAATACTTTCTTTTTTCTTTTGGTGTTGGACTTCCGGTTCTAATTGAAAATCAGGTTACAGGTAGTTGTGTAATTGACAAGCTTTTCCCATGCTTCTTGTTTGAGTATATAAACAAATTGTTGCTTAGGTTTGAGTTAAAAACAAGACACAATGGAATAAAAAAAATAATAATAAGAAACTTAATAAGTGAAGCAACTTCTTAATTTTTCTTTTGAACTCTAATTAAACAGCTAAACAAACTCAAATCCAAATTTCCACCATGCACAATATGAATTTTGCATGCAAGTTTGAAAACTTTTTGAAGAGTGCATCCATGGATATGATCTACATAAGGATCCTAGTTTTGGACTTTGCAAACACAAATCATATATTTTGTGTATCCAAGAATTTCTTAGCTCAAAATTCAAATTAGCCTTAGAACTATATTGTATATACCCTAAAAGTCCATAAAAAATTTAGTTCAAGGACACCCTCAAAACTGGAAAGTGATCCTTTGCAGTACAAATGTATTGCAGTTTAAAGAGAGAAATGAGGAGTTAGAGAGAGAAAATACCAATCCTAATACCTTATTTCTCTAACTCTTCTTTTATCTCTCTAAACTGACTTCCGAGGATCCAAGTCCCTCAAAACTCTAATCCATATTATACCTGAAAAGTGACCTTAGTTGCACAGAAGTAATCTGCTTCTACTGCAACAGTAGCTGAAGCATAGGTCCCCAATGTTTGACCATTAAAGCCTACGTCTGATGACTTGCTATTCCAAGTAATTACTGCACCACTTGTTCCATTTCTTCCTCCTATCAGTGATACATAACTCTTCGTCTTTGGTATAAGCACTCTCTCTCTGCATTTACCAAAACAAAAAACATCAAATTCTAATTTTTATAATTACAGAATCTCAAAAGAAAAGATTCACAGTACCACAGCAATACAGCATATGCAGTGCCCAAATACAGTTAGAACTTAGAAGTGAGAATTCAGTGAAGTTTCAAAATGAAGTGACAAAACAAGCATAAAACACCTTAGGGACTTAATATTTCATCACAATTTTTAATCTTGACGATCACATGGAGTGACTTTGTGTTAATTTTATAACCTCATTTGAAATGCTGACATCACCACATGTCACACGATTGTAACTGAGTCTACGAAGATCAATCGGTAGTGGATCCTCAGCACTACTGCACCTTCTGCAGTACTGCAGGGACCAGTAGGAACCCGCCACGTGTATAATGGTGTACGTGTGGTGGGCTCCTATTGGTCCCTGCAGTACTGAAGAAGGTAGAGGATCCTTCCTTTCCCAGATCAATCTTGATGTTAATCGGAAGTTCTTGAATTATGAGGAGAATTCATTTCAAAAGACTGGTTATGATCGAGGAATTTCGCCGAATTCTCTCACCTTAGAGACTCCGGTTAGACTTGTATATAATATAGTATAGATGTACCTGTAAATTCCAGGACGAATGAATATTTTGATCCTCTTGGGGTTGTTATATGGGACCATATCCACAGCTCCTTGAACAGTCCTAGAATCTCCCTTGCCATGCTGGTCAACCACAATGACTCCAAGATCCTTAATGGAGTTCATCGTCAACCTCTGTTCATCAACCCACATACTATCCCAACTAATGAAATTCTCAAAAACATGACCATGTCCATAGCCACAAACCCACATAACAAAAACAGAAAAGATTGAAACTTTAGATAGCCCCATCATCATGAAGAAGAAGAAGAAGATGAAGAAGAAGGTTTTGATGAGATTTAAGTGTAAAAGGGAAACACTCAAGATATTAATAAGCCATGAAGTAACGGCTCTGAGTTTAATTATTGGAGTTCAATCGTGGAAGAGGTGATTCACATAAATAAGCGAGCGTGGCTATATATTAATGTTACAGTTTTTTATTTTATTTTTTTTTGAAGAACGAAGATGAAGAGGCTTTGAGATTATTTAAGTTTCGAGCAGAATGAGTTTTAATAAATTAACAAGGGAACGTAAATGAAGCACCAAATGTTATTTAAGTGTAAAGTGAAAGTAGTCTTCAAGTAATTTATAGAAAAGTTTAATAATAAAAATGCATGAAATTTGTAAGAGCAATATGATGACTAATTTCCCAAGTTTCTTTTAGTTTAATCTTATATTTCTCCTTATTTCTCTTTCTTTTTTTAAAAAATCAATTTCTTTTGAAGTTACACATAAAAGATAAAACAAATGGATCACAAACAAAAAAACAATTTATGAGGAAAAAAACTTATGTAAAATTGATGTTATGCAGAGACCAGTTTAGGAAATAGAAAGAAAGGTTATAAGTTCATGAAAAACTGCCTCCCCATATGCTGTTGAGAAATTTCACTTTTATCGTTTTTAAATAAATAAGAAAATATTAAACCACCGAATTAACTGTCGCCAATCACCTACTAATGATTTTTTAGCACAAAATCAGGCATTAGTTGGAAATGGGTCAGGTAAGTATTTTGGACAATTTGAGTTTGATATTCCCTCCTAAATTCTTGATTAGTGTATGAAAACCGACAATGTGTATGGGTGTTAAACCTTTTTATGTTAGATGATATTTTTTTTTTGAGAGATTATTAGGGAAGTTGAACATATTTTTTTTTATTACTTTTCAATTTTAATATGAAAATAAAACATGAATAAAATTTATTTATGAAGTAAAATAACTTTTAATTTTTTAATTTTAAATTATAATAAGAATATGTTTTATTTTAAATGATTTCATAATTTTAAATTTAAAAAATATCCAAAACCCATTAAAGCATAAATGTGAGTTTGGATTTTGTCAAATACTAAATCCTAGTGATTTCTTTTGTTGGTGAAGTGATTTTGGATGTATATATATTTAATTTAAAACCATAAAATAAATTATAAGACTATTCAAAAAATTTTTTTTACTAGATTTCAAAATAATAAAAATTAAGAAGTAGTGATAACTCAATTAACTTCCTCAACTTCTCACTATTTTTTATTTTTAGTTATTACTTATATATTTTATATTTTAATATTATATATAATTTTAAAGATTAATAATCAGAAAGTTTCAAAGTAATATAAAATAGTATAAGATGATAAAACAAAACAAAATGAAGAGGAGAATTTCATTAACAGAATAACCTATTTGGACTCAAATTTGATACCTAATTACCTAAATAAATCAAACCAAATTTAACCGAATTGATTGAATTATTTAACAAAAACTTCAGCTGATTAATTTCAGAAAATTATAGATAATTGAACCAATCTAATTCAGTTTTGTACTACTGAAATTAAATTGGATTTCGAAAAAAAAAGAAGCTCTCCATTAATATTTATAAAATCAACATTTTATATTTCTATGTATCAACAACATGTCAATGATGCCAAACTTACTTCAAAAATATTGTAATATTCAACATTAACATTTATTTCAACAAAATAATATGCACAAATTATAAGGTTTGCATTTAGTGGTACCCACTTATAAGCAATGAATTTCTGGAAATTGGGCAATTGAATGGAATACATGAAAAGCAATCTTAAAAAAATCTAAAGAGAACATATTCTACATTTCTAAATATTAGTGAAAATCTTACAGAAAGAAACCAAAATATTCATTAATTATCTATAAGAGGAAGGCAATCAATCTCAAGAGCCAAAGGAACCATAAACAAGAGATACTCTAAGGATAAGGAGTAAGGACAGATATTCATGAAATTAAGAATTAATACATGCATATGTAAAATCCATAAATTGCTTATGTTCCATTTGAATTTAAATATATAACAAACTTTATGGACAACCTAATTGATTTACTAAATTTTCTGAAATCTTAATGTAACTCATCTGATTAATAAATTAGTTGTAATTAAATTAGTTCAATTAAAATTGGATGAGTTAATTTTGTCAGCTTGAAACTGAAAACTAAAAAAAAAAAAAAAGTTTAAATAGAGACACTGTGGATCTGTTTGGGGCTCATAATTTGATCATAATCACATTATAATCCCAAAAAATGAATTATTTTATTTTTTTACAGATTATTTAAAAATCTAATTATAATCTACAAAAATCTCTTATTTTTAATACTCAATAACTGCTATCTCTATAAATATACCTATAATTATTTATACTTTAATATATTTTCTCAAATATACATAAAGGGTATTTTAGTCATTTTAGATCACCTCTCATTTATTACACCTACAATAATCTCTCTCTCTCTCATCACTTTTCATCTAATTTTATCTTTAATATTTAATAAAATACTAATAATAATAATTTATTTTTATTTACATATTAATTAATATTATATTTTTATTATTAAAAAAAAAATTTTATCTCTCTTATTAAAAAAATTAACTACATAAATTCAACCACCATATTTAAAATTTTGATTTTGAATAACGATTCATTACTATTTTGAAACAACCTAGTATGTTTTTAACTTTTATTTTCTCTATTAGGAACTAATGCGTTAACTCGATACAAATAAGATGGCTCAAAAGTCAATTTTTTTCTAAAATTTATTTTGGCAAAATTAAATAATTATAATCGTAAGGGTAAATTACACTTTGGTACCCTGTGGTTTGACCTTATTTCACTTTGGTANGTACCAAAGTGTCAAGTTTCAAACCACAGGGTACCAAAGTGAAATAGGGTCAAACCACAGGGTACCAAAGTGTAATTTACCCTAATCGTAATATAGAGAGAGAACCGGAAGGATGATGATCGTTGATTTAACTCAGGGATCAAATCGTTCAGAAATTTTAATATTACATGAACCAACCAACTTGTAAAATTACAATTTGGTACCCTGTGGTTTGACCCTATTTCACTTTGGTAAACTGTGGTTTGAAACCTAACACTTTGGTACCCTGTGGTATTCTCTATTAACACTTTGGTACCCTTTGGAGCTATTTTGTAATTTTAACCATAACAAATTTTGTAAAAATTACATATTGACCCCAAAAAAATTTCAAAAAATTACAAATAGGTCCCTAGATACATATTATCTAGGGACTAAAATGAAAACTTTTTAAAAAAATTGGGGTCAATATGTAATTTTTGCAAAATTTGATATGGTTAAAATTACAAAATAGCTCCAAATGGTACCAAAGTGTTAATGGAGAATACCATAAGGTACCAAAGTGTCAGGTTTCCAACCACATGGTACCAAAGTAAGGTCAAACCACAGGGTACCAAAGTGTAATTTACCCTTTTTTTTAATTTAACACAAGAAAATAAAAAATCATTCATGGCTAGTTTGGGATAACTCAATACATTTCTAACTTTTATTTTCTTCATTACAGACGGATGCATTAACTCAGTAAAATTATATTTTTTTTGTCTAAAGTCATTTTTGGTAAAATTAGATAAGTATAATTGTAATATAGAGAGAGTACGAGATATACGATGACCCTTATTTTATTCCAAGGACCAAATCGTTCACCATTTTAATATTTATACCGACTCGTATTTATTTTTTAGTGATTGATTTGTGGAGTCGATACAAAATTAAAGATAAAAAAATTAAGTCTTCTAAAATTTATCTGGACAATATTAAGTAATCGTAATTGTAGCATGTAAAATAAACTAAAACTCCAAGTTATTTATTCTTTCTTTACATTTTGGTCCTATTATAGAGAAAAAGGTCTTTGATGTAAAACATTTAAACTTTTAGGAGTTAAAAATTAATTTTGTCTTTTTTTTTTTAACGGAAAAATGGATGGAAAGTGTTAGAGGGACCAACTTTGCCAAGTTTTGTATAACTGGGGGACCAATATGGAACGAAAAATAACTGGGGGACCAATTTGAAACACTGAGCATAATTGGGGGGCCAAAATAAGACTTTGACCTTTTCCAAAAGGGCAAAACTTATGTAAAGTTCTTTATAGGCCAAAGTGCGAATTTGGTCCTGTAACTTTGCTCCAGTTCCCAAATCAGTCCTATAACTTTTTTTGTCTCGAATTTGGTCCTGTATCTTTGCTCTAGGTCCAAAATCAGACCTATATCTTTTTTGTCTCAGTTTTGGTCCCATATGTTTTGAAAACCTCCCAACGTTAGTCCTCTGTCTATTTTAAATTACAGTTTAGTCCTGAAAACTTCAAGTCCCTTTCACTTTAGTCCCTGACTATCAAAATGAAAGTGAAAGAGCATCCCTAAAGATTCTCAAACCTTACATCTTGATCCATAATCCATGAATTATTCATGAAATGGAATAGAAGTGCAAAAACAACACAAATTAAAGCAAATGACAGAGGGACCAAAACTGAAAACCCAGAAAATTTAAAACCCACCGAAAAATGCCCCAAACTCGCTGGAAAACGTCCGAGAAACTCAAGAACTCATCCAAAAAACCCCAATCCTCATTGAAACTTCACTAAAATAATCGCCCTCAAATGCTTTAAGAAAGAATTTTCGAAAATCCAAACTTTTGAGGAGGGAGGTGATAGAAGAAATGTAAGGGATTTCAGAACTTCTCTCTCGTAATCACCAAATGTAAGGGAATCTTCTATCACCTCGCTCTTCAAAAGTTTGGATTTTCGAAAATTCTTTCTTAAAGCATTTGAGGACGATTATTTGAGTAAGATTTCAATGAGGATTGGGGTTTTTGGATGAGTTTTTGAGTTCCTCGGCGATTTCTGTACGTTTTCTAGTGGGTTTTAAATTTTCTGCGTTTTCAGTTTTGATTCCTCTGTCATTTGTTTTTAATTTGTGTTTTTTTTTTTCATTTCTATTCCATTTCATGAAGAATTCATAGATTAGGGACCAAGATGTAAGGTTTGAGAATCTTCAGGGATGTTCTTTCACTTTCATTTTGATAGTCAGGGACTAAAGTGAAAAGGGACTTGAAGTTTTCTGGACTAAACTGTAATTTAAAAGGACGGAGTATTCTCACTGGGTATTCTATGGAATAAACGGAGGACTAACGGTGGGAGCTTTTCAAAACATATGGGACCAAAACTGAGACAAAAAAAGATATAGAACTGATTTGGGACCTAGAGCAAAATTACAAGACCAAATTCGAGACAAAAAAAGTTATAGGATTGATTTGGGAATTGGAGCAAAGTTATAGGATCAAATTCGCACTTTGACCTTCTTTATATGTTTGTTATAAGGTTCTCCGATTACCATTTAACACATGATAAAAATTTTATGTATCAATCATGGTAAAGAGAAAATATTAAATATAAATTTTTGCATTATTAGAGAGATAATTTAATTAAAACTTGTGATTTTCTTTTCGAAAGTATGATTAAAACCTGTGATTTCCTTTCCAAAAATCTGATTAAAACTTGTGGTTTCCTTTCCAAAAATTTGATTATTCCAATTTCCAATGCAAAAACTTGTGATTTTATTCCAATTTTCAAAAATCTGATTAAAACTTGTGATTTTCTTTCAAAAAAATTGATTATTCCAATTTCCAATACAAAAAAGTTAATTAATTAAAAATCTACTTTTAAAAAATCTAACCTAAATAACTCAAATTATTTTCAAAAATAAAAAAGTAAAAAAAATACTTTATCTTTCATTTTTATTTTTATACAATTTTATCTCCCAACCAGAATTATTATATGCCCATTTAAATAATTTTACGTTTAAAAATCTCAAATCACCAAAAAAATTACCTAAACAACATTCAACTTACAACCCCGTTGAACAGTAACTAAAATAAGGACAAAATTTCAAATTGGTCCCAAATGTAGGGGTCTTGGTCCTTAATATTTCATTTATTTTATATTATTCTTACATATTTTTATAATTTCTCAAATTGTTCTCAACTACTGAATGTGGTCATATCTCTCTCATCTCAAGTTTAAATGTGACAAATCCAGAGCTATGAGTTGTTTTTGATAAGTACTTTCTCTATCCATATACGATTGTCAATAAACGAGATCAAATTGAATCCCGAAACCTATGAAGCACAGACATAGATACGACGTACAGACACACTGACACGTCAAATTCTTAAAAATTACATGACATAACACAACATATTTATATATATATATATTGACAATTTAATATCCATAAATGTTGATGAGAATTTTAAAAATTACAATATATATTTATGTCATATGTCATATTTTATTATTTTCTATTGTTTTTATCATGTCAAAGTTACACAAAAAAGTGATTTTATATTGCGAAATTTGTAAATGTGTCGTATGTGTGTCGGATGAGTACATATGTCTGATACGATGACACTCTATCAAAATGAAGTGTTCATGCTTCATAGCTTATTTCACGATCAAACTATCAAAATTGGTCTTATCTTTCTCGTTTCAATGTTGAATACGACGAGTTTGAAACTATGTGCTAACTCTTGGAAAAAAAATTTCTGCTCGTTGAGATCCAAATGAGGTTGAATCGCGTCTTAAAAGTAAGTTTGAGATAAATTTAAAAAATTATAAAAATATATGAGACCAATCTAAAACAAATGAAATATTAGAATCAATTTGAGGTTTTGAACATAAAAACATATATTGTAGCTGTAGAACTAATTTTTGCCACTACTTGCACAATTAGAGATGCTCTGTGCCACTCATCGTCCATGTCTTTCTTGTCAGCCCAAACTTTCGATCTTCACACGCAATTTGGTTGTTCTTATCCTACTTGTTCACGTCTTCCTCCTCCTCACACCAAAATCTGCACATCATCATCAACAATGGCTACTACTTGTTGTTTCGACCCTTCAAGGGCAGGCATAACATTAACAAAAGCCACCCCACTTTCTCGGAAACCAAACGCCTCGCAAATCGACGATAATCCGAATCACAGTTTCGTGAAATTCTGGCCTCGACCCACTTGCTCTAATCGCATTCCCTCCATACCCATGTGCCGAACCAGAGCCAATACCCTCAATACCCGTATGATTTTGGAGAAAATCGAGCAGGAAGAAGACGAAGACGAAGAACAAGAAGAGGAAGAAGAAGAAGAAGAAGACGATTTGTGGTTGAAGATGCGAGAGGAAGCGCGATTGGACATCGACGAAGAGCCCGTTCTCTCAACTTACTATTACGGTTCAATTCTGTCTCAGGATTCACTCGAAAGCGCGTTAGCGAATCATCTCTCTCTCAAATTAAGCAGTTCGAGTCTTCCCAGTGGAACCCTAAACGAAATTTTCTTTGGGGTTCTAACAGAGTCTCAAGAAATCATGTTTTGCGTGAGGGAAGATCTTAAAGCAGGGTTTGAAAGAGACCCAGCTTGCATAAGCTATGTTCATTGCTTCCTAAACTACAAGGGTTTCATGGCTTGCCAAGCACACAGGATATCCCACAGATTGTGGTCACAGGGAAGAAGGGTCTTAGCCCTTTTGATTCAAAATCGTGTTTCTGAGGTTTTTGCAGCTGATATTCATCCAGGAGCCAAGATTGGAAGTGGGATTTTGCTGGATCATGCTACTGGGTTTGTGGTGGGAGAAACTGCTGTGATTGGTAACAATGTGTCAATTCTGCATAATGTGACATTGGGAGGAACTGGTAAAGATTGTGGGGATAGACATCCTAAGATTGGTGATGGTGTGCTTATTGGTGCTGGGACTTGTATTTTAGGGAATATTAAGATTGGTGATGGTGCTAAGATTGGTGCTGGTTCTGTTGTGCTTAAGGAAGTTCCTCCAAGAACTACTGCAGTTGGTAATCCTGCTAGATTGGTGGGAGGGAAGGACAATCCTATTAAGCTTGATCAGATTCCTAGCTTCACAATGGACCATATCTCACATGTTTCTGACTGGTCTGACTATGTCATTTAGAAGCCTAGTTATCATTAATCACTACTGTAAATGCTTCTTCTATTAGCCAGCCAATCATGACCATGCTTCAGAATAGAGTCATATATATATGGTGTGTTGTTATGGGTTTGATACTTGTATTATGGAGTAAACTATCAATTTAGGCCTTAGGTTGTATAGGTGTTATTAGTTTAGTTCTTAAATTTTTTGAAATGATTGATTTAGTCTCCAAAAACTGAGTTGTATAGCTTTCAACTGTTCATAGGAAATTTTTGGAGACTAAACAAGCATTTCAAAAATTCGAGGACTAAAATGATAACGTTCACATGACCTAAGGACTAAAATTTTAGTGTACTCTCTTGTATTATCTATCACTATCAGGGTTGGTATATCTGATTCTAACTTTAGAGCTTATATATGTGTTTAGAGACATGTTGATTGTGACTACTATCTGTCTGTTATATAAGAGAGAATCCAAGTTCTCCTGTTAGCAAACAGAGCATAGAGAACTACTAATACTGTGCTCTAAGGTGATAGCTACTTAAATAAAACAGTATAGACCCTAGAAATATGTATGTATCAGTTGGCTGAGCAAAATAATAGTATACTTGCAAAATCTAGTGCTATTATATCAAGGAATGTTGTAAGAAAGTTTCTCATAAATCCCAGTATGGAAGTTCATGAAAATCAGTGGAGGCTTCTAACCCAAATTAGTAGTATGATATATGAATATCTGAACTCAGAGTATCAAGATCAGATAATGGTTTCTGTTCAATTCATAGGCCTTTGAGTCTAGGCAACAAAGTGAGAGACTCTTCAGTAGTTAAAACTGTTTGGAAAAGAATGAGTGAATCTGTATGAGGTTTCTGATGAATTAGAGTGTTTTGATCCTTATGCTGCAATATCAATCCAGCTTAAAAGCTGTTCATATGATAAAAGGCAAAGTCTTGTAAGAAAAACAGTCTTCTGCTTGTTATTTAGACAGAAATGTGGCTAATAAATCATTACTAATTTTTTTATTATACTATACATTGTAGCTTCCCAAATAGTATTGTCATAGATATGTGATGTATTCAACATGTGATTTCTTTTCCTTTCTAAAATTTTAGTATGTCTAAGAAGCAGCTCTTTTTTGAGTTAACCCACAAACAATTAATCCCATGAAACTTGGAAGAAGAGATAAAAGTGTTTTCCCTTTTTCTTTTTGGCCCGAGGGAACTGTCCACATGGAAAGACAAACAGAGATATATCAATCTCATAAGGAATATGAATAAGGGTGCAATTTTGGTGGATATAAAAAAATATTCAGTATTTTGACAGATATCAAATAGAATACAGGTAGTAAAATATGAAAAAATTAGTAGATATCAGCAGGATATAGATATTGTCTCAACTATTCTATATCAATCCGAAATAAACGGATAGTTAGAGTACTCAGTATTTGATTTTGTATAATATAAATATGATCGGATATCTTACTCGCTATCATTTCTAAATATGAATTTAATGGATGGTGGCAAATTGAATTCATCTGGATTATTTTCATTAGTATGGTTGGAGGCAACGTTTTGGTAGCAAGTAGAGGTCTATATACTTCATAAATCAAAACCAATACTCCCAAGTTTCAGAAACTTGATTGTCCATATGTGTAGTTTTTAAATCTTAAAGATAGAGAGCACATAGAAGTGATAGAACTTGAACTTTAGAGAAAGCTGTTTTCATTCTTCTCAAGGTTAAATATTCATTTTGGTCCTAAATGTATGTTCTAATGTTCATTTTGGTCCATTATGTTTCAAAATGTTCAAATTGGTCTAATGTTTGCAAAATGTTTCATTTTGGCCCTAAACTATTGAATATGACTTGTTTTAAGTTCAAACGTGACGAGTTTAGAGTTACGTATTGTTCTCGAAGAGTACTTTCTCTATCTAGTTGAGACCGTCAACAAACGAGGTCAAATCGGTCCTAAAAGTAGACCACTTGTTCTATGGTCAAACAAGCAAAGTTGATCATATCTCTCTCGTTTCAAATTCAAATGCGACGAATTTAGAGTTATGAACTCCTCTTAACAAGTCCTTTGAACTTGAAATGAGAGACAAGAAAAATATGACCAAATTAAATAATTTGGGACCAAAATAGTTTTCGGTTCTAAATATTAGACGTCATCACAGTCCATAAATAACCTAGATAACTAAATATTTGGAATAATATATTATGTTATTAGAATTAGAAAGAGATAAGAAGAGATCTTAAAAGGTAAAAACATATATGAATTCATACAATTGGTTGTAGTGATTATAAACTTAGGGCCACAATCCTATTTTGGTTGCTAATGTTTATCATAAATTTTGTTTTGGTCCTTAATTTTTTTTGTTTTGTTTTGGTCCTTAATGTTTTTCAGAAATTTTGTTTTGGTCTTTAACTATTGAATGTAGTCATATCTCTCTCGTTTCAAATTTGAATGTGATGAAATCGAAGCTGAGTTTTTTTTTTGTCCAACTGAGGCAACAAACGAGATCAAATCAAGCTTGAAATCGAGCCTGAAAGTGGGCCGCTCATTACATAAAGTTAGTCATATCTTTCTCGTTTTAAGTTTAAATGTGACAAAATTAGAGTTACAACTACAAGTTACTTTTAACGAGTTCTTTCTTTGTCTAGTTGGCACTGTTGATAAACAAGGTCAAATAGTACTCTGAAAGTTAATATTGATGTTTTGATCAAACTCATTTTCGAAGTATTATTTGACCTCGTTTAACAACGGCCTGAACTGGACAGAGAAAGAATTTGTCAAAAATAACTTGTAGCTCCGATTTCGTTGCATTCAGGTTTAAAATGAGATAGATTTGACCCAATTTTTTACGAAACAAGCGGCCCATTTTTTTTGCTCGAGTTCATGCCCGATTTGACCTTGTTTGCCGATAACTCTAACTTAATAAAGAAAGACCTCATCAAGTTTAACTCGTAGTTCTTATTTCATTGCATTCGAGTTTGAAACGAAAAAGATATGACTACACTCAATAGTTAGGGTCCAATTATGAAACTCACTAAGGATCAAAACGAAACTATTGGTAAACATTAAGGACTACAATGGAACAAAAATATTTAGGGACCAAAACAAAATTTAGGGTAAACATTAGGGACCAAAATAAGGTTTTGACCTACAATTTTGAGTAAACATACTTAATCTTTGAAAAGTACATGATTTAACAATTCAATCCTTGAAAATCTAATTTACACTCTTTGGAAATCATGAAACTAACACATTTCAATCTTTTTATCCTTACAAGTTAGTCCTTAAGAGACAATTTCTTTTCTTGTCATTTCCCCCAAATCCTAAATAAATTTTATTTAGAAAACAAGCTCATATCAATTGCACAAAATTTATAATTAAATAATTTTTTTTAAAATACACAAACACTTTATAACTTCACAAGCGAAACCTAATTTTTAAAGAGCACAAATGGATCACCATATTATAAGTCACACACACAATTATTCAAAATTTTATAATTAATCTCTAATTCCTAAAATAAGCAAGCAAGCCATAAAATAATGATTTACAATTCCTAAACTGCAACGAATAATTATATTACCGTTGGGTGGCTTTACTTCTGCAACAAATTTTCTTCTCCTCGATTCAACTCTTGTGACTCTAGCCAGGGTGAGTTTTCATTTTTATTACTTGATTAATTATACTCAAATTGATTACTTATATGCCAACCGTATTGATTTTTTGTCAAGATTATGAGAAATCATACTCAAATTACTTCATTAGAATAATATATTTTGCTATATATTTCTATTATTTTCCAATCAGCTTAATGCATGCGCATAGATTTGGATTTTGTATAATGCAAATGCACAACAATTTAAAGGTAGAAACTAGAAACAAAGAGTAAGAGAGAGAAGATGTGAGTAGGATTAGTAGGAATCACATTTTTCTCTTCAATTCTTTCTTTTTTTTCTCTAAATTGAGAATATTTGCACGATAAAAGATACATTTCTTATACATACTATCTTATATATATATATAATAAATAAATACATTTATATTAAATGAAAACCAAACGGCACTTACAAATATATAAAAATTTCATAACTAATAAAACATATGAAGAATAAATCATAAATATTGTTGAACTAAAGGACAGATTGAGCACATAAATTGATCTTATAAAGAATAGGGTAAATTGCAATTTGGTACCCTGTGGTTAGGGGCGGTTCCCCTTCGGTACCCTGAAAGAAAAACTTTTGCATTGTGGTACCCCGTGGTTTGCTCCGTTAGCGATTTGGTCCCCTGAGGTTTTTTTCTGTTAGGACTTAACGGCAAATGTACGTTAAAATGTCAAAAATCTCCCAACAAGTCTTCTCTTATGCGTTTAAGTCCTTTCCCTTTACTAAAAGGGATCAAAACATAAAGAATTAATTATAAAAGGGTCTTTAGAATTCTAATATTATAGAATTTTCTCCTTTTCATAAGATTTCTTTTGAATAGGTCCTGATTTAATTACACTTTAATCCCAAAAGTTTATGATCTTTATCAAAATAGTCCTTAGAACCTCAAAAGACAAATGAGCATCTATGATTTATCAAAAAATCCCTATATTCAACTACAATTTTCATTCAAGTACACTACAAACAAATCAAAACCCCCAAATTTTTCCAAAATCAAGCCCCACAAATCAAAAACCCTCTCAACAACAAAATCAACATCATCAACAACCAATTTCTTCATACCCTAAGGAATCAAAATTCATACGCGGTGACAGATAGGTCCCTGAATTTTACGTATTATACTAGCCGGTCCCCGAAATTTGCAAACGCTTAACTAATTGGTCCCTCTGTCATATTGACGTTACAAAAAAGCTGACGTAGCCATTAATTGTAGTCCAAAATCTTCAAAATAAAATTGTAAAGTGTCAAAAAAACTCTTCCAAACATTTCATTTTAGTCCTTAAAAATATTAAAACCCTAAAACTTAATTTTTTTAATCTTCATCTTCATTCAATTTAGTCCTTAAAAATATTTAAAACCCTTAACCCCAAAACCCAAACCCTAAAACCTAAATCCCTAAATCACTAAACCCCCTGAACTTTTTTTTTTTTAATCTTCATCTTCCTAATTTAACATAAATCCTTATTTTTCTTAATCCCTAAAGCCCTTACAATTGCATAACATAAACCCTAAACTCCTACTTATTCTTCTTCATGTTCATACCGCCGCCGCCACCACACAACTCCTACTTCTTCTCTTTCTTTCTTCTTCTTCATCTTCCTACCGCCGCCGCCACCACCCCTTTCTTCTTTGCCGGTGACCGGCTTCAAATTCATCCTTCAAATTCAAGGTCTCCTCCATCTTCATCTCATCTCCATTGGCGGCATCTTCTTCTCCGTTAGCCCCCGCACTGTTCGTCATCGGAGATTCGTCCATTGATTCCGACACCAACAACTTTCTCGGCACCTTCGCCCGCGCCAACCACACCTTCCTTACGGCCGTGATTTCGACACCCACCTCCCCACTGGCCGTTTCTCCAATGGCAGGATTCTCGTCGACTTTCTCGGTCTCTTTCTTTCTTCTTTCGTTTCTAATTTCTTGCTCTTTCATTCATTCTAAAAAATCACCATTTGCCACTCTCTGATTTCTGAGATCTGGAATTTAAATTTAGAAAGACGAAGGAAGTGAGCAAAAATCGATGAGTGAGAAAATTTGGATCTGGAATTGAGACGAAGGACTGAAATTTAGAGACAAAATTAATTTTTTTAAATATCTGATTTAATAAAATAATTGTCAGGGACAGAATTGCAACTCAAAATAAAACCCACTAAATACTGGATTTAGGATTTAGTGTTTTAGGATTTAGGGTTTTTAATATTTTTTAGGATTAAATTGGATGAAGATGAAAAAAAAAATTAAGTTTTAGGGGTTTAGGGTTTTTAATATTTTTAAAGACTAAATTAGGATTTTTGAAAGAGTTTTGGGACACTTTACAATTTTATTTTGATCAAAATCATAAACTTTTGGGATCCTACTTGCCTATGAGATATGGCAATTGGATATCAAAATA